>MU968359.1:62904994-63112738 GCA_034641835.2 Pinus albicaulis | reverse complement strand
TCTATTTTTGAGCCTTCAAAGAACAATTTTTCTCACTAAAAATTGTTGGCTCTTGAAGACTTTTGATGGCCTCATGCCTCTGTCCATATCCTATACTGTTGTTTACATCCTAAACACCTCTGAAATCCTGCTAAAATCCTAAGCCAAAATGCTGTTGCAAACCCCATTTTCCCCTGCCTCTTCTTCCGAAATTAACCCCATTTTCATGTTTCTCCCCCTTCTACTTCATGAAAATCTGTAATAAAGTTCTAAGACCCCTTCTTAGCCTTATCGGAATCCTCGAATCCCTCAAAAATCCTTGAAAAACCGTTAAAATGCATATTTTCTATGTATTGGACTTAAGCCCCCTTCAGCCGAGTCCCTAACCATTTTTATCCATACGCCCTGGTGCCAGAACCAGATGCTCAGTCAATCAGGTGCTTATCCATTTTAAAAACTAATATTTCTCCCTGAAAACATTAAAACATTTGTTTTAATTGAAACTTTGGATTTTCAATTATTTCACATTTTTTCGCCAGTACCATTTTCTTAAATCGTTCCACACCATCGATCTGATCTATAGATCGATGGTGCGGAGTGCATCTTTCCGTGGTCCCCACCACCTGAAAGTCAGTTGCCCAAATCGGCGGTATCCATCGCACCGCCTTCGGGAAAAAGTTTGTTTTCCCCCAATGGCCAGTGATTCCATACACTTGTCGCCACGCGTCCCCTGTACTGTTTGGAAAACTGCCGTCCATCGCGCTTTATCGTTCAGATGAGGATGTCGAGCGATATTGCTGTGGACCGTCTGATCTGAAGCTGCCCATCCAACGGCTGTCGCTTGATGAAGGTGCCCACGTGATAACCGGGCTATGGCGCGGTGGAAAATCAATCCCTGCCATCGATCTAATTTGCAGATCGACGGTCCATATTCCATCACCCGATTCCTCCATTTGACTTTCAACCTCTGCTCCCGACCATGGATCTCTGTGCGATCGACGGCTCAGATTCAATCTTCTTTCGCCCATTCCACGATCTCTCCTGATTGATCCCGATTGTTGGATGATTCCATCCAACAGCCACACTTCCTCTAGTCATCCTTTGAAGCAGTCAACCTATTTACGCATGATTTCATAACGTTTTTTGTATTTTGCATGGTTTTAAGTGTTTTTCCGCTATAAATTGAAGAAATTGGAAAGTAGAGGGTGACGACCCTCCCGCTTTCGATTCATCGAGGGAAAATCATTCACAGGTGCCTAATTTCACGTTTTCATCGATGTTCATCCAAGCACCGATGCTATATGACCCTGCGCGACCCTGCACATCAGCAAAAACCATGGATTTGGCACAGGAAAAGAGTATCAGAAACGAAGACCAGAATTAACCAGAACAGAGGATTAAAGAACATATTGGTGGGGATTACGTCTAAGATGCTTATCAAAAGCCTAATCCCCAAATAAAACATAGTTTAAAGAAAACCTAAAGTGTTTTATCAAGCAAGAATGCTTCCACCGCCACAATCTAAGGCAAATCGATTCCTCTCAGCTACCACAGTGTCACCTATTCCTCAAAGTACTCAATCAGAGGCCGAAGTTATTTTTAAAATGAAGATTTTCACCTCAAGCACAGCCAGAAAATTATTTCTACAATAAAACTTAATGAAAAGGATATTTTCAGAGTAACCCTAGCGTCACACAGATCCCTAAAGGTCAACAAAGCTCCCGTTGAGCTTAATTCATAAGTGTAAATAAATTAATACAGTGAAACACTTGTACAGTTTCTTCTTTGAGCCCCCCAAGGGCCAAGAAGACATTAACTCTGTATTAATTGTAAATTGAGATCTTTTATAGGATCTCACCTCCTCATTCTTCTATATATACTACAGCAGAAGATGAGTGAGGGGTTGGTTGTAGAACTTTGATATACATTTGAGCTTAAACTTCTAATTGTACATAGTATTCACTGGCTTTTGGAGCTCTGTTGGTGATATATAGGTTAGGCTGAGATGTGTAGACGGTTTCTAACCTAAAGCACTGGACTTAAAGCTATAACTGGTTTGAAGCATCAATACAAGCTAATTTATGGGATCCTGGTCTATGTTGATGGTGATGTTTTCCTTATTGTAATCTATTATTTTTTTTTTGTTTCCATCTATGTTTCATATTCTCTTATAAAGAACAGCATGCATAGAGTTAGGACCTACTGTATATCAGTAACCTTCTCTGACTGAAAATATTTATCTTAATGTTTTCTTCCATCTGTGTTATTTATGAATGAATTAATTCATTTTAATCATAGGAATTTTGGTGTTCCCTCGTCTTATTGTCTTAGCTGAATGTTATTCTTAGATGTTATTTTCAGTATATGTTTCATGAAGATGAACTGAGGAAGATGTGGTGAGCCCTGGTCCCAATTTTGTCCCCACAAGCTATCTGGATGTTTCCCTTGGAATGTGTTAAAAGCTGACTAGTTTCAAAGTACTTACAAGATCTTAGGCCATTCTGTTGTTATCTTTGTATTTGTCTTGAAAGTAACCAAGTAAAGAAGAGCTAGGAGAGGATTTCTGGTGAGCCCGGCCCGCTAGTTTCTACTCCAAAAGTTTCCTTCAAGTTTCCCTTTGTTTTGAGATGTTTTATATTAAAAGTGTATCAAAGGCTGGCTAGTTTCAAAGTACTTACCAAATCCTAGTTTACTTTTATGTTTTTCCTGAGTCCATGTCAGAGGCTGACTAGTTTAAAAGTACTTATCAGATCCTGGGTTGCTCTTGTTTCTGCATCTGTTTATTTCTCCTTCTTATTGTATCATTCCATTCCACAAATCAATCTTCAAAGAGATCCTTAGACATAGATGACTTTCCCCATGGACCACTCTTGCCTCTTGATGTTCCAATTAAACCCTATTATGACTCCATAGCCCAATGGACTAAAACCTGTAATTTTCTACCTTGTTGACCGAAGCTTACTCTGATTGCCTGCAACTTCTCACCTTTGGAACTTTTTTCACTCAGAACTTTTCACCTTGAACAGTAATCATGCTCAACCATCTAAAAAACAAACAAACCTTTGGTCTTCATAACTAGCCTAATATCATAACCCCAAACTTCAAAGACAAATCCATCTTTGTACATATTGGAGAGATCCCTCTCCGTATTTAGGAGGGCTAGATCCTATAATCCCAAATTTGGTTGAAAATATGTTGCTGCTGCAGTTTTAGTCTTACCAATCTACTAAAATTATATATCCCTAACATTTCTGGCGACTTCGCTGGGGACTGAACCCAGAATCATTTTTCATCTCTATAAAACTTTGTGAGTAAAAAGCAGCCTTTTCAAGCACTACCAAGAAATGGTAATCATGATGAAACATGTTTTGAATCAGTGACAAACTAGGTAAAACCCTAGGTTTCTCTCAAGCTTTTATCTAACCTTGGAAAATAAGCTTGCTTAGCCATAAGAGTATATTTTCTTTGTCTCATAACCGTAGCTAAGTTTTGAAACAGAGTTAGCATATTCTTAGAAACCACACAATTGAAAAAATAACTCAGAAAAAACCAAAAATATTTCAGATTGGTAGTAAAACACTTACTCCTACATTGACACTTACCTTTTGTTGTGTTTTACCCCATACTCTTAGAGAGATTCTGGAAAGGGCCAGGTAGCTTTCGGATATCATCCTCTTTCAGAGGTGAAATATCTGGTAAATTCCCTTCCATTCAATCTCTGGTTAGAGTTTTTTGTGTTCTGGGATATCCTTGAAAAGGGATATTTCACAAGCATGGTGGTGGACCATAAAACCTTTTACCTCTGAAAAGAGATAAAACTTCCACTTGGCAACTCCACAATCCTTAACAGGCCTTAAGACTCCACTGGGAAGAACCTTGATCATCATAATATCATTCAAACTCAGTTGGAGGACTTTAGGATTGAAATTTCGGTAAACAGATTAGTTAACCATTCAAATACTGTCATATTTGGTTGAACTTGTCTTGTTTATTTGGGTCTGAAAAACACAGCATAGTGGCTCCTAGGAAGATCCACACTAGAGCCTATCCTGACCCTGATCCACCTAAAGTAGTTGATAACCCATAAATTATCCTTAGGAAGTCTCCTAAGATTAAATTATCAACTATTTTCAGACCACCCTTGAGAGCTAAATGAGTTCCTAAACATCTTTCAGCTCTACAACAATCGCAAGCTGACTTAGTAAATCCATTTAGAATTAGGTCATTTGATGATATAATCCAACTAGATCCTGAGTTTTCACTTTCTTCTCCTGAAACTAGTGAACATCTTGGTATTAGAGAAACAACACCAATTGATCTACACTTCCTGTCGAACTTAGGTGTCTCTCATCCAAGATCAGCTCTGCAATCTACCGCTGTTCCATCCATATCCACTCACCTTTCATCCACTGTTCAAACCACTCCACTTCAAACCACCTTCCCTTTTGTCAACCCACCTATAAATCCACCCCCACCTCCTATCATGGCAGCATGATATGCTCCCCTAGTCCTTCCTGAACCATTAGTCAATCTTCCACAGGACTATCAGTCCAAAATTCCATTATATGATGCTAGCAATACTAAAACTGCATCACAACATGTGGATAATATGGATGACTACTTTGACAGAAATGAAATTGATGATGATTCTATAAAGCTCAGATTATTTGCTCAAAGCCTGGGGGGAGAAGTAAGAAAATGGTTTAAAGGTTTAGCCCCCCATAGTATTAATGATCTCCAAGGCTTCCATCAAACATTCTTAAACAAATGGGAAGTAAAAAAGAACCTTCTCCAAGTCCTTTCTGATTACAAGAACCTCCATAGAAACCCTAGGGAAAGTGTGCAAGCTTATTGCACTAGATTCAATAGTGTGTATAATGCACTTTCCCCAGAACTAAAACCTCCACAAGGTTCATCTTTAAACAAGTTCCCTGAAGGGTTTTATTCTGACATTACCTATTAGTTGAAAGAAAGATATTTTGCAACTCTTGAAGATATGCAAAGAGGTGCTCTTTCTGTATAGGTCAACCTGATGGAGAAAAGAGCAAGGATGAAAGCTGAGAAGAGAGTATCTTTTAGAGAGGAATCCACACCTTCCACTTCCAATTCAAAAATGGAAATAATGATGGAAGAAATGATGAAAGAGATGAGGATAATTAAGAGAGCACAAGCAATTCAAAACCAAAGTGCTCCTCAAAATGGAAACCAGAATCAGAATTCTAGAAGGAACCAACCTCCAAACAGACCTAGGGAAGATGACCAACAGATCACTCCTCCCTTCCATCAAAACTATGTGAGTGAGGTTGAGGAAACAGATCAAATAAAAAAGTAAGATGATATTAACCTATTAGGGGTAGATGATGATGACTTTGAGGTTCATTATGATAGAAAACAAGGTCTTTATACACCTTATGATGACAAAAGAGATGATAATGAAAATTATTATCAAGACATGGAAAATTCCATCACCGAACCTCCAAGAGAATATGACCTCAGAAGTAAATCTAGTCAACAAACCCCCAACAACAAAACCTCTGATAAATCCTCACAGAATAGCGCTGCAACCAAGCCTAAAGTTTTCAAACAAAAGATAAAACAGTGGCTGAAAATTCTGATAAAGGTAAAGGAAAAAGCACTCAAGACAATGAAAAACAGAGTGCGGACATTAGTAGTACTAACACTTCAGCTAGTACTCTCGTGAAAACAATTTTATCAAATGTAAATAAAACAAAACAGCAACCTGACATTGCTGATAAAGTGACAGCTAATAGAGCTAAGACAAGTGCTCCAAAGAACCAAATTCCTTTCAGCCTAGAGCAGGAAATTTCAAAGATCAAAATATCTGTTCCCTTGACCGAATTAGCTGCCCAACATGTATATAGGACCCAAATTTTGAAGGCTTTAAATTTATAAGACAACAATGACACAGTCAATATTAACGATGACCAACTAGAGCTTATTTTTGGTCCAAATATTGAAGGAAGATATCAAGAAGGACCTGTTCCTCCCTTTTATGTAAGTTTTAACGTTCATGACAAAATTTTTCATAATGCTATGAATGAATCAGGAGCCTCTCACAATTTAATGCCTAAGGCTGTAATGGAGAGCTTGGGTCTAGAAATCACTAGACCTTATAAAGACCTTTACTCCTTTGATTCCAACAGAGTAAAATGTTTAGGATTGATCAAAGATCTCTGTGTTAACTTAGCCCAAATTCTGGCCAAATGCTTAGTCATGGATATTGTTGTGGCTGATGTACCCCCAAAATATGGAATGCTTTTATCAAGATCTTGGGGGGCTAAGTTGCAGGGAACTATGCAAATGGACATGACCTGTGCGACTATCCCTGTTTTCAATCAAACTAGAAGACTTTACAGGGAGTCCCATATGTAGTACACAGTCACAAGCCAAGACAGACCACAAAACTCTCCCATATATTCCGTCAATACAGGCCTTGATTCTTTTATTATGTTTAATGATGAGACAATCAGAGAACAATTCACTTTAACAGAGTTAATGACCGATAGAGAGGAGGAGGTAAATACCACCAAATTGTCAAAACAGTTTGCTGAACCTTTAAATGACATCAAACCAAAGGTAGGTCTTGAACTACAGGTCATGTGTCCTTTGCTTCTAAACATTGAGAGTCAATAAAGTATCCCTTGAGTGACTGAAAATCTAGGGGAATCAAAACAAATACAACTAAATGCAAACATTCAACAATAATCAGAAAGCACGTTAGTTGAAAAGGACAGTAGCCAGGATGAAACCGAAAAAATTCCTCTTTGGAGTATGTATTTTGATGGGTCATGCACCAAAACTAACGCTGGTGCAGGTGTTTGGATTAATAACATTGAAAACAACCACACAGAATGCATTTCATGCAAATTAAACTTTCAGTGTTCCAATAACATAGTAGAATATGAATCCCTTCTCTTAGGCTTACATCTTTTGAAAAAGCTAGGAGCCAGAAGAATCAATGTATATGGGGATTCTAAATTGATCATTAGGAAATTAAATGGGGAGTATAACGTAAATCATCCCAGACTTAGAGCCTATCAGAATTATGTCATGGACCTTTAAAAACATTCGAGGAGTCCAAAGTAATTTTTGTCCCAAGGAAAAGAAACATTGCAGCCCACAATTTAGCCTTTGCAGCTAGGACATGCTTAGCGCCATTTGAAACCAAAGACTATACAACTGAGATAAATTTTAGACCAGCAGTGCCTGATAATAAGAAGTATTGGCAGGTGTTTGACAATGACAAACAAATAGAAGACTTCATGCAATTTAGAAATGAATTTGAACTAAACAGTTTGGACTCAGACTATGAAATAGATTGCAGTGAAGAAAACTTTCTTGGTGAAGAATAACCGTCTCCTGAGCCTGTCAATATTAACCTACTGACTAGCAAACTTATAGACGAAACAGAGGAGTGGGAAACTCTGCACTCTAAAGATGAAAGTTTGCCTAGAGGTCTGGCACCTTTAGAAGAGTTGTTTGATTTTGATGATGTGGCCCAAAAGCCAAAACTGGAACCTGTAGAGACTGAAGTGGAGGAGTGCAATATAGGCAGTCAGGAAAAACTGAAAATGATTAAACTGTCTAAGACTTTACCAGCTCACATTAAACTCAAATACATTGAGCTGTTTAAAGAGTTTTCTGATGTTTTTATGTGGAGTTACGAAGATCTTAAATCCTATGACACTAAAATAATACAACACAAAATTCCCCTTAAATAAAACCAAAAACCATTCAAACAGAAATTGCGCAGAATAAACCCAGTTCAGTTACCTTTGGTTGAGAAGGAGATTAAAAAGATGTATGAAGCTGGTTTTATTGTCCCTATTAGATATTCTAAATGGGTATCTAATCTACTGTCTGTTACGAAGAAAACTGGAGAAATCAGGCTTTGTATAGACTTTAGAGACTTAAACAAAGCTTCATTAAAAGACAACTACCCTTTACCCAAGATGGATCATATTTTACAAAGGGTGGTAGGGTCTAGAAGAATTTCTTTGCTGGATGGCTATTCAGGGTACAATCAGATCTTGGTTTACCCTGTTGTTCAATTAAAGACGACCTTTACTACACCATGGGGCACGTTCATGTATGTGAAAATGCCCTTTGTTCTAATGAATGCTGGAGCAACCTTTCAAAGAGCCATGGACATAGCATTCTCGGAAGAACTGGGCTTATTCATCATTATCTATCTTGATGATGTCACTGTGTTTTCAAAAATAGATGAAGAACACTTAGAACATTTGAGAAAAAATTTCGAGAAATGCAGAAGGTTTGGAATATCTTTAAACCCTAAAAAGACACTATTTGGTCTCCAAGAAGGTAAACTTCTTGGACACATTATTTCAGAAGAGGGTATAAATATATATCCAAAGAGGATTGAGGCCATATTGCAGATCTCTCATCCTCGAAACATCAAGGAGTTGCAATATTTCATTGGGAAGATTAACTTTTTGAGAAGGTTCATACCCAACTTGGCTAGGCTCCTTAGGAATATCACAAACATGTTAAAAAATGAGCAAGGGGTAAAGTGGACCATGGAAGCAAAGCAATCCTTTGAACTGGTGAAACAAGCATTAACCAAAACACCGGTTCTGATTAGTCCTGATTTTTCAAAGGATTTTTATATCTTTTCATTTGCATCATAACATACTATAGCTGTTGTCCTTTTACAGAAAAATCCACAAGGGCAAGAGCAGCCTATTGCATTCTTTAGCAAGGCATTGAGGGATGCCCCTTTGAAGTATAATATTATGGATAAACAAGCTTTCGCCTTGGTTAAAGCTTTGAAAGACTTCAGGGTATACATAATTCATTCACACATCATTTCCTTTGTCCCGAATTCAGTTGTTAAAGACATTCTAACACAGGACCCGGATGGTAAGAGAGGTAGGTGGATCGCTGTTATTCTTGAATATGATTTAGAGATAAAACCCACTAAGCTCATCAAAGGCCAAGGTCTAGCTAGATTAAGGGCTGAATCAAATTGTGAAGTTCTTGATATTCATATGATTAATGCTTTAGATGATCAAGAGGAAATTTCAACTCCCACTGTTGAAAGTCATTTTATGAATTCCTCTTGGTATGCTGATATTCTTTACGTTCTGCTTAATTTGAATACACCTCCTGGTTTGACAAAAACAAAGGTAAGGTTCCTCAAATTGAAAGATGTAAACTACTGCATTATAGATAAATGTCTTTATTGGAAGAATGCAGGTGGTCTGTTGCTTAAATTTTTGCCTGAGTTTGATGCAGAGAAGGTTAAGTACCAGTTCCATGAAGGAGAGTGTGGAGGTCATTTGTACTGGAAGACAACAGCCAACAAAATTTTGAGGGCTGGTTTCTATTGGCCTACTCTTTTCCATGATGTGCACTAGATGATCATAGCCTGTCATAAGTGTCAACTTTTTGAAGGCAAAAGAAAACTGCTACCCCTCCCTCTGCATCCAATCACTGTTGAAGCCCCTTTTCAATAGTGGGGAATTCACTTTATAGGAGAAATACATCCCCCATCTTCTGCCTAGCACAGAAGGATTCTCACTACCACCGACTATTTCACCAAGTGGATAGAAGCCATTCCTTGTAGGCAGGCCAATGATTCAGTTATCATAAAATTTATGGAGACTAATATTCTCTCCAGATTTGGTTGTCCTACCAAGATCATCACTGATAATGCAGCAACATTTGGATCAAAGAATATGGTTGAGTTCTGTCAGAGATATCAGATAACATTGGGGCATTCCATGGCCTATTACCCTCAAGGTAATGGACTGGCAGAATCCTCAAACAAAAGTTTAGTGAACATAATCAAGAAACTGTTGGAGGAAAACAAGAAGTCTTGGCACACAAAGCTGATTCATGCACTTTGGGCTGACAGATTGACTTTGAATAAATCCATTAGTATGTCACCCTTTCAGTTTGTGTATGGTACTGATGCAATTTTTCCAAACAGCCTTGGTGTACCATTGATAAAGTTGATTCAAGAGTTGCAGACTGAAGATAATGACACGATCAGAAGAATAAATTAGACCATTCATCTTCAGCAAACCAGAGAGGAAGTGTATAACAAAGTATTGCAGAAACAAGACAGCATTAAGAAGCTTTTTGATAAAAGAACAAAGGCTAGAAATTTCAAGATTGGGGAAAAAGTTTTAAAGTAGGACTCAAGAAGGGAAGAGAAGGGCAAGCATGGAAAATTTGACAATCTATGGCTTGGCCCTTAATCTATTCATTCATCTGCTGGTAAAAATGCCTTTTTATTGCAGGAGTTGAATGGAGCAGAATTGTTTGGGGGTCCTGTCAATGGCAGGATGCTTAAGCATTACTTTTCTTGATCCATGTTATGTTTTGAAGCCTTTTTATCTTTTCCATTTTAAATATTTCATCCATCATTGCATTAAAAGTTGTAAAAAGAAAAAATACAAAAACAATAAAAAGAAAGAAAAGAGGGTGGATTATGAAAACAAGCAAGGTATAGCCCTATACCAAAAAAGAGAGATAAATCTGAAAGTGTGCAAGCTCAAATGCCACTCCTAAAAAACACACTTCTAGTTAGTCAAATGGTTTAATCTTGACTAATTAGCTTTAAATTTTTTGCTGATAGGATAGTGAATTTGATATGCCAAACTTTCTAATCTTGGCTTATCAGTAGACAGTTTACGATAGAAATTAAAGGTTCAAACATGATCAAAATCTGAACCAGGAGAAAAGGAAAGACAACTCAATAAGAGTCAAAACAGAGCTGTGAAAAGAGGAAGGAAATGTTTCCAAATTTTCAGATCTTAAGCCTTCCATTTTTTTATTTAATTTTTGTGAAATAAATGTTTATGTGCAGCTTGTCTTTTATGCCATAGACCAACATCAAGTTCGACTGTTCAATCCTGACTTGAGTGCTTTTCAATTTCTGTTATAGAAATTAGAGAATAAATATCTGTTGGATAGTTTAATCCCAATAGATAGTAGAATAGGTAGAGAAGCATCTGAACTCAACTGTTTAATCTGAGTTTAGGGAGAAATAAGGAGTAGAATTAGATTAGATTTACTGCTTTCGAAAGAAATTTTTTTTTTAAAGGAGTTTGCCAATCCAAAGGTGCTCTAATGAAGGAAAAAATGTTGTATCAGTAGGATTGGGTATGTAGAAAGTTGTATTGATGAAGATCCATTGCTTTTATGACTGCTAATACGTTCTCAGAGAAAATCATTCCAGTACAGGAAGAGCAGCCCAATGGATGAGGCACATGGTTAGCCTCCCAGAGAATGCAGGTCTAAATGTTCTTGATGCCTTCAAGAAGGAACCATCCCCAAGTGGAGCCACTGTTAGCCACCTGTAAAATTTGATTATCCCAAAAGGTGGCTAAATCTATTTTTGAGCCTTCAAAGAAAAAAATTTCTCACTAAAAACTGTTGGCTCTTGAAGAATTTTGATGGCCTCATGCCTCTGTCTAGATCCTATACTATTGTTTACATCCTAAACACCTCTGAAATCCTGCTAAAATCCTAAGCCCAAATGCCGCTGCAAACCCCATTTTCCCCTGCCTCTTCTTCCGAAACTAACCCCATTTGCATGTTTCTCCCCCTTCTACTTCATGAAAATCTGTAATAAGGTTCTAAGACCCCTTCTTAGCCTTATCAGAATCCTTGAATCCCTTGAAAATCCTTGAAAAACCGTTAAAATGCATATTTTCTATGTATTGGACTTAAGCCCCCTTCGGCCGAGTCCCTAACCCTTTTTATCCATATGCCCTGGCGCCAGAACCAGACGCTCAGTCAATCAGGCGCTTATCCATTTTAAAAAAAAATATTTCGCCCCGAAAACATTAAAACCTTTGTTTTAATTGAAACTTTGGATTTTCAATTATTTAGCATTTTTTCGTCAGTACCATTTTCTTAAACCGTTCCGCACCATCAATCTGATCTGCAGATCAACAGTGCGGAGTGCATCTTTCCGTGGTCCCCACCGCCCGAAAGCCGGTTGCCCAAACCGGCGGTATCCATTGCACCGCCTTCAGGAAAAAGGTTGTTTTCCCCCAATGGCCAGCGATTCCATACACTTGCCGCCACGCGTCCCTTGTACTGTTTGGAAAACTGTCGTCCATCGCGCGTTATCGTTCAGACGAGGATGTCGAGCGATATCACCGTGTACCATTCGATCCGAAGTTGGCCATCCAACGGCTGTCTCTCGATGAAGGGTCCCACGCGATAACCAAGCTATGGCGCGGTGGAAAATCAATCCCCATCGTCAATCTTATTTGCAGATCGATGGTCTATATTCCATCGCCCGATTCCTCCGTTTGTATTTCAACCTCTGCTCCCGACCATCAATCTCTGCGCGATCGACGGCTCAGATTCAATCTTCTTTCGCCTATTCCACGATCTCTCCCAATTGATCCCGACCGTTGGATGATGCCATCCAATGGCCACACTTCCTCCACTCGTCATTTTAAGCAGTCAACTTATTTACGCAGTATTTCATAACGTTTTTTGTATTTTGTATGGTTTTAAGTGTTTTTCTGCTATAAATTGAAGAAATTCGAAAGTAGAGGGTGACAACCCTCCCGCTTTCGATTCATCGAGGGAAAATCATTCACAGGTGCCTAATTTCATGTTTTCATCGATGTTCATCCAAGCACTGATGCCAGATGACCCTGCGTGACCTTGCACATTAGCAAAAAACATGGATTTGGCACAGGCAAAGAGTATCATAAACGAAGACCAAAATTAAACAGAACAGAGGATTAAAGAACAGATTGGTGGGGATTACGTCTAAGACACTTATCAAAAGCCTAATCCCAAAATAAAACATAGTTTACATAAAACATAAAGTGTTTTATCAAGCAGGAATGCTTCCATCGCCGCAATCTGAGGCAAATCGATTCCTCTCAGCTACCACAGTGCCACCTATTCCTCAAAGTACTCAATAAGAGGCCTAAGTTATTGATCAAATGAATATTTTTGCCTCAATCGCAGCCATAAAGTTACTTCTGCAATAAAACTTAATGCAAAGGATATCTGCAGAGTAACCTTAGCATCACACAAAGCCTCAAAGGTCAACAAAGCTCCCGTTGAGCTTAATTCATAAGTGTAAATCAATTAATACAGTGAAACACCTGTACAGTTTCTTCTTTGAGCCCCCCAAGGGCCAAGAAGACATTAACTCTGTATTAATTGTAAATTGAGATCTTTTATCAGATCTCACCTCCTCATTCTTCTATATATACTACAGCAGAAGATGAGTGAGGGGTTGGTTGTAGAACTTTGATATACATTTCAGCTTAAACTTCTGATTTTACATAGTATTCACTGGCTTTTGGAGCTCTGCTGGTGATAGATAGGTTAGGCTGAGATGTGTAGACATTTGCTAACCTAAAGCACTGGACTTAAAGCTGTAACTAGTTTGAAGCATCAATACAAGTTGATTTATGGGATCCTGGTCTATGTTGACAGTGATGTTTTCCTTATTGTAACATGTTATTTTGTTTATGTTTCTATCTGTGTTTCATATTCTCTTATAAAGAATAGCATGCATAGAGTTAGGACCTACTGTATATCAGTAACCTTCTCTGACTGAAAATCTTTATCTTAATGTTTTCTTCCATCTGTGTTATTTATGAATGAATTAATTCATTTTAAGCATAGGAATGCAGTCGTTCCCTTGTCTTATTGTCTTAGCTGAATGTTATTCTTAGATGTTATTTTCAGTATACGTTTCGTGAAGATGAACTGAGGAAGATATGGTGAGCCCTGGTCCCAGTTTTGTCCCCACAAGCTATCTGGATGTTTCCCTTGGAATGTGTTAAAAGTTGGCTAGTTTCAAAATACTTACCAGATCTTAGGCCATTCTGTTGTTATCTTTGTATTTGTCTTGAAAGTAACCAAGTAAATAAGAGTTAGGAGAGGATTTTTGGTGAGCCCGGCCCGCTAGTTTCTACTCCAAAAGTTGCCTTCAAGTTTCCCCTTGTTTTGAGATGTTTTCTATTAAAATTTTATCAAAGGCTGGCTAGTTTCAAAGTACTTACCAGATCCTAGTTTACTTTTATTTTTTTCCTGAGTCCATGTCAAAGGCTGACTAGTTTAAAAGTACTTATCAGATCCCGGGCTGCTCTTGTTTCTGCATCTGTTTATTTCTCCTTCTTATTGTATCATTCCATTCCATAAATCAATCTTCAAAGAGGTCCTTAGACATAGATGACTTGCCCCATGGACCACTCTTGCCTCTTGCTGTTCCAATTAAACCCTATTATGACTCCATAGCCCAATGGACTAAAACCTGTATTTTTCTACCTTGTTGACCGAAGCTTACTCTGATTTCCTGCAACTTCTCACCTTTGGAACTTTTTGCACTCAAAACTTTTCACCTTAAACAGTAATCATGCTCAACCATCCAAAAAACAAACAAACCTTTGGTCTTCATAACTAGCCTAATATCATAACCCCAAACTTCAAAGATAAATCCATATTTGTACATATTGGAAAGATCCCTCTCCGGATTTAGGAGGGCTAGATCCTAGAATCCCAAAGTTGGTTGAAAATATGTTGCTTCTACAGTTTTAGTCTTACCAATCTGCTAAAATTACAGATCCCTAACAACGACCATATTTAAGTCTACTTGTTGATCCTTCTTTACTGGATGGCTGCATCCATACCTTGGATCCTAGTTATCGTACACTCTACTATGGATGGTTGCGCCCATACCACATATCATGTATTTTAGATATCAGTTGTATTTGTCTTCGCAGGTTTTCCAACGACAGTGTTTTCAGTTGAGCACATTCTCATAAATCATTTCACCCCTCCCTCTCTCTCGGACCTCATACTTTAGGGGGCATCTGTTACATAGCATTTTATCATCATCCCTGCAATCCCTCATCCCACACATTGGAGGACTATTCCCATGACCTGTGAGCAGTAACATGACCTGAAATCACCTTCATGGCATCCTCTTGCATATGGAAAAAAATTCCCCTGAATAATATTTCCTCTAAAAAACCCTAAAAATAGATGTTTTAGCATTGGCGCGACTAGCCAATTCATCCCCTGTGCTAATGGGGGAAATCCATACTAGAGGGCGCGCCAACTGGTGCCCTGTGTCTGTGTTTCACTCACACCAAGCTTAATAAGGGATGTTTTTCAAAAATAAATGGCGGAAGTTTGATTTCAACAAACTCCTTAATGAATCATGAAAGGGAGTTGAGTGGTTTGGCTCCGGATCTCCATGTATAGAAAGTGGTTTTCCACCTATCATGGAAGCTTCCTTAGAGATAGCACCTATCCCATTATTATAGGGATCCCAACCTCTTTTCCTCCATCTATAAAAGCTTGCCTTCTACATTAGCAAGCTAGTTGAACTTGTAGGAAGGAAACTATAGCCAGGCAACCTTTGAGAGCCAAGACGAAGAGAGAGAGCTTCATCCAGATTCTCGATAGGCTTTCTTGAGATACACTCCACTGTCAGCTCCGCCGAAGGAAGATCATAGCGTCAGAGCATTTGGCTGTAATCTCCCTTTTTTCATTTATAATATAAGCGACTCTGATTTTGGTTCCATTCATGTGTTAATTTCTTTATGTAATGCAATGAATTATATCCTCTATGACTGATATATGGTTACATGCTTTAGATTTTACATTGTATGTTGTTGTTTCCTTCCATGTGTACAGGTGTTCGGACCTGTCGAATGGAAGGATCGTGATCTGTCAAGCGAGGGACGGGAAACATCATCTTTTCTTCAACGACAACTGCATGGGATTTGAGGTATGCTACTTACCGCGATCTTTGTCTTTTTGTAACTAGGAACCAATGTCATTTCTTGACTTGATTGTTGCTAGACCCGATCTGGGCTAGTGGGATTGCCTCTTTCCATAGAGGGGATTTACCTCTTCAACACTTAGTTTCAAGTAATGGTAATGATAGCCTATTAGTTTACCATAACCCTGGTAAGCAAGCTCATGATGAGACCTCTTATCTTTTAGGTTTCTTATAGTTTTGAATTACACTAAAAAATGTATGATTAATGGGTGGGGAGAATAATTGGCTCCTAAGAGTATTGGATGAAAACTTAGAGTTAAATATGCTAAATGATCAAAGTGGATATTGCTGGCCACCATTTTATTCCACCTAGTCAGTTTCATCAGTTTTTTATTTACTATTTTTAGCATATTTTTCAGGTCCTGAACTTCCGGAGCCATTTTGAGGGCCTAAACAACGTTTTTTGGGAATGACTGATCTAGTGACTTGAAACAAATCACGACAGTAGTTTTATTCCTCGGAGAGATATTTCCAATGAGGTATCATAAATTCCAAACGAAGATAATTTGACCAAGTTACAACCCCTGGAAGTTGGCTGCCCAACTAACTCCAACGAGGTCGATAAAATATTTGTGTTACATCTCCTTGTGTTAGGTTTTTCTATTATTGTTAAATAATAAAAAATCCCTTTAGCCTCATTGTAACACATTTCAGAGGCATGTAGCCATCACATCTCTTCTCAGAGATAAGCCACATCGCCCGAGATAGTTTTTTTTCCATTCCGCCTGTAAGCATTTTCAGTATTTGATATTAATGAAATGAAGTGTTATTCTTGTTGCATCTCTGTGTTTATGTTTATTTATGTAATTTATTGCATTTTTGCATAAGTTTGGATCAGTGGTATCAAAGCATTATTCTCTTTCTTGATGCTTCTTTGTATGTCTACAACGAGGTCGGGGTATAAGGAGTTAGGGATCGATCTGGTTGAACCTTTTCCAGATCAGCCTCGCAAATCATGACAACCTCCCATGGCAGAAGAAAAAAATACGAGGGAGCATGAGATCCTATCAAAATATTTCTCAAGGAGGCCCTAAAGAAACAAGGAACGTGATGATGGATAAATTTTCCCAAATCCTTCAATAAATACCGACCAATGGCACATCTTCATCCACCAGCCACTCTGGAGGCACCACTCCTTTCAAGGTACAAGTAAACTTTGACATTCCTATATTTGAGGGCCAAATAGATGCAGATGTTGTAGGTAGATGGCTGAATTTGCTGGAAGGATATTTTTTAGTCCATGATTTCTCTGATCGAGAAAATATTACCTTTGCGCTCCAGAAAGCTGCCCCACATGTTAAATATTGGTGGGAAACCTGTAGTGAACTAAGGGATGAGGAAGAACCCTCACTATTTTCAGTCGCACCCACTTGTAATTCATTTCGATATGACATCAAGGAACAATATTACCCCGTGGGGATATATGAGGAAAATTACATCTAATGGACCACGCTATGGAATAAAATGGGATCAATATGTGCACGAGCTGACGAATTTGTTCCATACCCTGTGCACAAGTTTGGGTATTAAATATTCAGAGAAACACTTGGTGCTTAAGTACCGCAGTTGTTTCAACAAATTAATTCAAGAGGAAATGGATTTCCTCAACATTTCCTTGCTTGGCACGACATGTCGATATCCTTCCAAGATCAAGAAAAACTTTAAGCAGAAGAAGCGAGACTTTGGATCCAAAAATCCTAAGCGAGGGAAAGGTGCCCCCAAACCGTAGAACAAGGGGCAAAGCCAAAGCGGGGCCACTCAGGACAACTCGCCAAAGCTGCAAGTGAAGAAAAACACCAAAAAGCCAAAGAAGGACATGGGGAAGTGGTGTGAATTCCACAAAATATCCACTCACAACATAAGTGAGTGTCAGGCCAAACAGTCATTAGTGGACGAGATGAAGGCATCTGAATCAGATGCATGTTTTGATTCTTAGTCAGAACCAGACAAGGGGAATGGAAAAGGGAAACACATCATTGATGCAGAACCTAGTGCCACCATTGCCACCACCAAGATACAGAAGGAGGAACCCGAAGATCCAAAGGAGGGGGAGCACCTCTTCCATTCCCAAATGTGGGTGAATGGTTCTCTAATGCAATTCATTTTCGATAACCAAAGCCAAAAGAACCTCATTTCAGCAAAGTTTGTAAAGTAGCTCGACCTATCGACCACAACACACCCACAACAGTATACCATTGGGTGGCTTCACCAAGAAATATATATCTACGTCAGCCAATAGTGCCACCTTCCCTACAACATCAAGCCCTTCACGGATGAGGTATTGTGTGATATTTCTCCTGTTGAAGTTTATGATGTATTTTTAGGCCAACCATACTTGTGGAAGAGACATGCTATGTATGAGTCTAGGCCTCATTATTTTATTATTACTTTGGGAAATAATTTGTACAGGATACTAGAGGTAGTACTACCTTCTACCATCTATTTGATTACTGCAAAGTAATGTAGTAATATTATTTCCCAAACCAAGAAATTTGTTTTCATTATGATTCACCCAAAGGGAAAGAAGAAGATTATGGCCACAACCTCCAAACAAAGCCCCCCTGCATGGCAGCAGTAGGTGGACAAAGTCATGGAGGAATACTAGGATATTTTCTCCTCACCCACATGGGTTCCTCTACACAGTTAGGTCAAGCACTCCATTGATCTGACCCTAGGCGCATTGATGCCTAATGGGCCGATCTATCGACTCTCTATTTTGAAAAATTATGAAATCAAGAGACAAATCCAAGAGCTATTGTAGAAAGGACACATAAGGCCAAGCTCCTCACCCTATGGTGGCCCAATCGTGTTGGTACAGAGGAAGGAGAACACCTGGAGACTCTGTATTGAATATTGGCCACTGAACAAGATCACAATCCAAAATAGATATCTGATCCCACAGATCGATGAGCTCCTAGACCAGCTCAGGGGGGCCAAATATTTAAGAAATATCAACTTGAATTCTAGGTATCATTGGGTACCTATAGAACCCTCCTATGTGTGGAAGACTACCTTCAAAGCCAAGGAGGGCCTCTTTGAATGGCTAGTAATGACTTTCGGTTTGGTGAATACTCCCGCGAACTTCATGCGGCTGATGGACGATATATTACAACCATTCACCAATTCATTTTTGGTGGTGTACTTGGATGAAATCTTGATATTAAGCTAGACTTGGGAAGAGCACCTCCACCACACCTGACAAGTCCTCTAAGCATTGCAGAAACACAATTTGTTCACCAATTTGGAGAAGTTCACTTTTGGCATAACCCAGGGTTAGTATATGGGATACATTATTGATGAGCAGAGGATTCATGTGGATCCAGCCAAGATCCAAGTCATTTGGGATTGGCGAGCCCCAAACACTCTAACGGAGCTCCACAAATTTCTGGGTCTTTCCAATTTCTACCGCAGGTTCATGTTGGGATTCTCTCATATCACTTGGCCCTTGAGTTGAGTCACCAAGGAGGAGCGAAAGAAAAATTATTTTTGTATGAATATAAACAGAAGGCATTCATAGAGTTGAAACATCACCTCTTCTCTGCACTAGTGATCACATTACCATACTTGCAACAACCAATTGATATCAAGACAGATGCCTCTGACTATGCTATAGTGGCAATCCTTACTCAACAGGGGGATCTAGTGGAATATCATAGTGATATACTTTTCGATAGAGTCCAGAATTACCCCACTTATGACAAAGAGATGTATTCCATTATGTAGGCTTGCCGACAATGGAAGCATTACATTTTAGGGAAGGAAACAATCATCCACACAAAACACCAACCCCTACAGTTCATACATACCCAAGGGAAGTTGAAAAACGATCACCATCATAAGTGGTCCATATACATGCAACAATTTCATTGGAACATCAAGTAAAAGAAAGGCATCACCAATAATGTTGCAGACTGCCTCAGCCGACCACTAATCGTGGCACTAACCACCGTGCTTAAATCTTGTGGGCACGAGACTTCTGATTGGCCTCTTCTTTACAGAAGCGATCCAGAATTTGGCCACACATAAAAGATGATCTTGGAAGGTAAGAAAGTTCAAAATTTTCTCCTCTGGGATGAACTGATATGTCACTTGGGTCACCTTTCTGTTCCTTCAAGCGAGCATACCAATATGGGTTGGGAAGCACACTACAGTAGGGTCATTGGCCATTTTAGGGTTGAGAAAATAGTGGAATTATTGCATAATTATTTCTATTAGTTGAAGCTTTGACAGGACGTCGGGAAGTACATATGATCCTGCACTTCCTGTGCCATTACCAAATCGACCATCAATAATGTTGGTCTGTATGCTTTTCTTCCTACCCCTAGTCGACCTTGGGAATCCATATCCATGGATTACATGTTGGACCTTGCTTCTACTAATCATGGAAAAATTTATGTTTTTTTGGCTGTCGATATATTCTCGAAGATGGCCATTATGGTGGCCTATAAAAAGAATATCAGAACAGAAGCCACTACTAAAATTATCTTTGAACGAGTGTGGGTCCACTTTGGGATCCCACAGTCTATCATATCAGATTGAGATTACAGGTTCCTCAGTACATTTTGGTCCAATCTCTGGTTGATGTTGGACACCAAACTCACCAAGTCCACAAATTTCCATCCCCAAACCGATGGAAAGACAAAGATCGTCAACATGATGATCGTACACATTCTGTGCATTTACAACTCAAATAATCCACAGACATGGGATGAGAGCATCCCCTATGTACAACACAACTAAAATCGGGCTCTCCACAACTCAGCCAACCACAACCACTTTCAAGTGGTCTTGGTATTCTAGCCACTACGTCCCATTAACGTAGCCATGCCATTTGCGGCTACTCAGGTAGGTTCATCTCATGTCCCGTCTAAATCTGACAAGGAGAAAAAATTCATTGAGCGCATTAAACACATCCACAAATAGATTCATGACATATTGGACAGAGCCAATGCTAAGTACAAGAAATGACATGATCAACATCAAGTGCCAGACAGATTCTAGGTGCGCGAAAATTTTGGTTACATTTATAGACTGAGCACCTATGTGGACCCCACCGTAAGATACACCCACTCTAATATGGTCCATATACCATCATAAAGGCCTTGGGAGAAAATAATTTTGACCTTAACATTCCCTCATCCTTGGCTTGCACCCATTGTTCAACGTGGATCGCCTTTGGCCATAATTTCTGCCATTACTAGACACATCTAACATTGCATAGCAACTCACCCTGACAGAGTTAAATCCGAATTGCATGGAACATGACACAACTGATCATATCATGGACACACAACTTAAAAGCACTCACCAACAAAATATCCAAATGTATCGGGTTGTCAAAGCCATCCAACTCCTTCACCAGCGAAAGTGGTTCACCAGGGACCATGTTCAATAGAAATTTACCCACTTCATGAAGGCTTTGCATGCAATGGGGATCATGGCTTCATAAGGGGGGAGGAATGATCCAGGTGGATATTGGTGGCCACCCACCTATTCCACCTAGTCAGTTTCATCAGTTTTCTTAATTACTATTCTAGCATTTTTTGGGTCTTGAAATTCTGGAGCTGTTTTTAGGCCCTAAATGATGTTTTTTGGCCATGATTGATTTAAAAATATAAAAAAGAACATGAAATAATATCTATTCCTCGAGGAGATATTTCCAATGAGTTATCATACATGCCAAACATAGATAATATGACCAAGCTACGACCCCGAGAAATTGGCTACCCAACTAACCCCAACAGGGCCCTTAGGATTTGGTTGTTTAGGATTTTCGCTTATTATTAAATAATAAAAATGCCCTTGAGCCTCATTGTAACATAGTTAAGAGGAATGTAGCCACCACATATCTTCTCAGAGATAAGCTACCATCACCCGAGCTAGTTTTTTTTCCATTCTATCTATAGGCATTTTTCAATATTTCATATTAATTAGATGAAGTGTTATTCTTGTTGCATCTCCGTGTTTATGTTTATTTCTATATTTTATTGCATTCCTACATAAGTCTGGATCACTAAAGCTACAAAATAGACTTTAATTTTTAAAATAAAACCTTTCATAACTAATAATAAGATCAAATATTTTATAAATTTTGTGGTTAAAATAACTTACAATTTCCATGGAAAAAGATTTTAGAGCTTTATGATAATTATCTAGTTTTCAATTTCGTAATAATTTCCCCAAAAAATTCTACTTTCAAAGAAAAAATATCATAAGATGATTAGAGATATTGACAAAAAGGAAAAATTATGTTACTTAACATTATTTTTTCTAAAAAGACATGAGTATGTAAATGCGAATATCTACATATATAAAGTAGAACAAATGTTATTCTAAGAAAATATTTTTTTCAGAATAATCCCATTAACAGGAAGAGAATCTCTCTTTCCTTGTAGATCTTGCAGCATAAAAGTTGATGTGCCTATTTTTTCAAAAATTTGAAATGGTCCATGCCACATTTTTTGAAATTTAGTATGATTTTATTTTTTTCATGTGCCTTATCCCATTTGAGGACTAGATCTCCGATTTGAAAATATTTTTTATTGAATGAGCTTGCATCAAAATAAGATTTTCCCTTTTCCCCTCTCCTTCTAGTTTAAGTATTTGGGACATGCTTAATTGCAGAGAAGAAGAAGGTTTTTCTTCGATGAATTGGACTAGGGCTAATGAGGGAAGGGCTAGGTTGGGAGGAATGATATTAGCCTCTTTCCCAGATACCAATTTAAATGGATAATTACCTATGGAGGCCCTCTTGGTTATTCAATCAACCTATAGAGAAAATGTCAATTTTTTATGCCAATTCTTCTAGCTTTGGTCAACAATTCATTTAATAATTATGATAAGTTTTTTATTAGTTGACTCTGCTAGACCATTCCATTGGGGATATTAATTAGAAAAATATTTAAGTTTAAACCATCTCTTTAAAAAAAATTAAGTCATGTTATTTCCTAAAAAGTAAGATGCGTTGTCAAACATAAGTGCATTGGGTAAGCCAAACCTGGTAATAATGAACTGATCAATGAATTCAATAATAGTGTCAAAATTGGATACCTTAAATGGAATTTCTTCCACCCACTTGGTGAAGTAATTTATAGCAGTAAGGATATACTTATGTTTCTTGGAAGAGTGAGGAACAATCTCACCTATTATATCCAATCCCCATTGTTCAAAAGACTACTCAATGTTGACTAGTTGAAGAGGTAAGGTTGGTTTTCTCTGTCTTCCTGCGGTTGTTTGACAAATTTTACATTTCCTTACATATGAATGAGTATATTTAAAAAAAATTGTCCAGTAATACCCAACATGCCATATTTTATGAGTTGGGTTATACCCTCCAAAGTGTCCACTAGCTGGTCCGTCGTCTAACTCCTGCATAACCTTTTCTGCTTCAGATTTTTATAAGCATCTCAAAAAAACAGAATCATATTTTTTTCTGAATAACACATCATTAATGATTTCATATTGATTGGATTTCATTCTTAAATCTCTTTTCCTTTTGTAATTGAGTTCAAGGGGAGGATAACCATTTTTTAATTATAAAATGAGATAAACATATTGGGACTCAATATCAATAAGGCTTACCTCAAATATGTGGACAATGTTACCTGAGTCTTCATCAGTTGATATATTGCAAGCTACAATAAGAAATATTCAAAAACCATGTCCTCTATCAATTTTAGCTGTTTTAATCTCTATGTCATATTCTTGCATAGTTGTGACCCAATTTTCTCTCTTTTATCCTAATTCTTTTTGCACAAGTAACTGTCTCACTACTAGGAATGGGACTATTAATTTAGTGTGGGTTTTTAGAATAAAATTCCTGAACTTCATTTTAGATTTGAAAACAAAAATTTCTTGTTTATCCACCTCTGAATAATTCAGTTTTTCACCTTGAAAGTTTGAACTGCAAAAAGTGATAGGTGCCTCAATTTGTTGATCATTGAGTTGTGTTAGTACAACAACATAATATGCTTTAGAAGAAAAAGTATATAAAATAAAATGATTAGAAAAATTAGGAGTATTTAAAGAGGGAGTATCAATAATGGCTTGTTTGATTGAATCAAAATCCTCTCTTTCATTATGTCAACATTTGAAAATTGAGTTTTTCTTGATCATAGCTTGTAATGGGAAAACAATTTGAGAAAAATAACGAACAAATCTCTTAATAAAATTAATTTGTCCTAGGAAAGATTGCATTGATTTTTTGTTATGGGATAAAGATATTTCAAATATTTCCTTAATCCTATTATGGTCAATGCATATTCCTTCTTTGGATACAATAAATCCCAAAAATTTTCCTTCACTGAGAGTAAAGTAGGATTTTTCTGGATTTAGTGAAATTCCATACTTTTTACATCGTTCAAGAATCTATTTTAGATCATGGAAATGATTGGTTATTTTCTTGGAATATATCATTATATCATCCAAGTAAACAAAAATAGTTTTTTTATCAGACCTCCAAATATGATGTCCATGGATCTTTGGAAGGTTGCTCCTGCATTTATTAAACTGAAAGGCATTTTGTGGTAGGCATAAGCTCCCCATATAGTTCTGAAAGTAGTTTTAAACCTATCATTTGGGTGAACCATGATTTGGTTATATCCTGAGAAACCATCAAGGAAAGACAAGAGTTCAGACCAACTACTGATTGTAAGATTTGTTCCATGGGTGGCAGAGGAAAATTCTCCTTTTGGAAAGCTTTATTTAGATTCCTAAATTCAATACAGATGCGTATGTAACCATTCTTATTCTTGACATGCACTAAGTTTGAAACCCATTTAGAATGCCTAATTGGAAAATTTATTTTGACCTTAAGGAGTTTAGTCATCTCACTCTTGATTTGATTTTCTAAATTAGGATGAATTTTCCTTAACTTTTGTTGAATAGGTTTGTCATCAAATTCCATCAGAATAATGTGTTGAATGATGGAGGCATCATAAGTTCTGAGTTCTTAATAACTGCAAGAGAAAACACTTTTGTATATTTTCAATAAATGAATAAAGGTTAATCTCTCATATGGTGAGAGATCAAGACCTAGATTGATGTTTTATGGTTTGAGATCAGTTCCAAGGTTAACCAATTCAAACTTCAAGGTTGAACTCTGAAGTTTGCAGTTATTAACCTTCTTAAATATATCCTTTAATTAATATAGATATTCAAGCTTAACCACATATTTTGGTAGATAATTTTCTTCAGTTGTTTGTTTCAACTATCTTTCATGTTCATCCTCATCAATTATTTTACTATTGTATGATCTCTCAGATGTTAAAAAGCTTAAAATGTCTTTGTAATCATTAAACACACGCAAGTTAGTGACATTGCTAGGAATGGATGGGCGAAAAATTAATTCAATTGAAAATATATCTGGATTATAATCCTCAGGTGGAATGAGTTTGGATGCTACATTAGCTAGTAGACCAACACTAGCATTTTGAAGTCTTGGGATAGGAGAAATATTAATTGCTATAAAATGTGAAGTGAGAGTTTGAACGAGAGATTGATAATGTTTCAAATGACTAGAGACACAATGAATGGTGTTTCTCACTTTCTTTAAAACATTTTATGAGTCTCCAAATACTTGAAGGTATTTCACACCAAGACCTATTGCTTTATACAAACCTTGGACAATTTCTTCATACTTAGTAGTATTATTTGTGCATTCAAACTCTAATATACATGCTAGAATTATTTTTTCTCCTTATGGACTTATTAATATGTATCTTTCTCCTGCACCATCATTGGATTTAGAACCATCAAAATACATAGTCCAAAACAAATATTTAACTAATGGTTTGTCTACAATATCTACACATTTGGAAGAATATGTCTGTGAAATTTTTTCGATTTGGGAAGTGACGGAATTGATTGAGAAAGGATATTTCTGCGCATTAAAACTACCCAAAAATGATTCAGAAAAGTAGTTCCCAAGGATATTTTTGGTAAATACCACCAGCACATTTCCTTCTTCAAAATTAGTCACTGAATGTTTCATATGTTTTTCTCGGTCAATTTGAATCTAATTTGGCTTTCCATTATAACGAAGCCACATATGAGTCCAATATGTAGAAAAATAACCATGCAGCTTCTCAAAACAATCTCTACTTAGAATCAAACCATAAAATTTAGCAATATCAACAACTAGTAAATCAATTATTTGACATACTTTTGAGTTGGAAGAAAGTCTTATGAGAACAAAATTGATTTCCCCCAATACTTTGAATTTGGTGCTCAAGTTTCACAATATGAACAACATACTTTTGAGGTGAAACATTTAGCTTCAGACAAATTGAATAAGACATTATATTTGAAGATTCCCTTAAATCTACTAAGCAATTGTGCACATTTTTATTGAAAATCTCAAAAGTCAGAAGGAAAGGAGGTGTATGTGAATTAGATCTATTCCCAATCAAGATATCATCAATAGGATAGATATTTTTTGAAGAATAATTGGGAGGTTTACCTTTCCTTTAGAAGCTTTGGATGTGACAACAACCTGTAAAGGAGATGTAGGAACTGCATTTAATTCCTTGAGTAAAAAATTGTGTTGTTGTTTCAATTTTCTTACTTCATACAAGGAAATATTAGCCTTTACCTTCTTAATATCCTATACTATATTATATCCAATTGTGTCATAAACCACCAAATTCTTAGATGTAGATGGAAAAATTGAAGAAGATGGAACTGGTTTAGAAGATGTGGAAGGAGATTTTTACTCAAAACTTTGTCTTTAGCAGCAGAGGTAGGGGTTCTTTGTTTTTGAATAACGTGTGATGAATCGGCAAGCCCCTTAATTCTTGTTCTAACAGGTAAATATTCATGATATTCTTCATTATAATAAGTTGGAAGAATCAAATCCATAACCCATGTACTTCAATTAATTCGTCATCTTCGGATTCATCAGTAGATAATGTTGTTTCCTCTTCATATTCATCTTTATTAGATTCAACATTGCATATGATGTTTGGAGGTTGAGGATTTGATGTTTGAGCTTTCTTAAAAGGCCTAAAAGGATTCTTAGAAGACTCAACTACCCGTTTTTTGATTTCCACCATTTTATTTGACATGGATTTAAGGACCTTTTGTAATCCTTTAAGATAAAAAGGATATTTAGGAGTTTTCTTCTTTGCTTCATCCTTAAATGTGCGCTTATTTGAATTTATTTCTTCTTGAGTAGTTTTATTTTTTAGTGCAAGTGTATTTTTTTAACAAAAAAAACTTCCTTCTGTTTTCTACTAAAGTAGATTTATTAGCTCTATCTACAAAAATTGCAATATTGCAAGGAGGAGAGGATATGTACCATTTTATTTGCACATCAACACCAAGCTTTAAGGTATTAGGGATTTCTTTTAGCAATTTTTTGAATCTGGAATTAAAATATTTGATATTTTCACCTAAAATTTATTTTAGATTGGAAAACCATTGATAAGAGTGATAATTGTGCGATCATCGCCAATCTTAGTTAAGAATTTTTCTTCAAATATATGCTAGCTAGTAATAGTATCTGATGGTAATGAAAAATACCATGAACCTGCTAATCCTTCGAAGTTATAAGGAAATACCTTGACTACACAATCTTCTTCATACACTGCATTGAGATTCATAGCTAACATGAAATTATGGCGATGTTCCTCGGTAAGGAGTCCATCATCAAGATTATACTTAAACAACCATATTTAAAGATGCTTAGGTAAATCATGAAGAGCTCTTTCTGTTTGAAAAACTCCTAGATTTGTCCATTGTCTAGTTTTCATTATAGGAGTTGCGGGAATAGAAGATGTTGTAGGAGTTCTATAGGTCAATGCAGTGGTAGAAGAGATAACCTCTAAAATAGCACTGCTTTTGAAAACACTAGTTGGTTGAGTTTGAGGAATATTAGTAGATGAAGTGATTGGTTGGGAAGAAGGAAATGAAAGAGGAATGAATGATGGAGTTTGTGGAGGAGAGGAAGAAGTAATCTCACTATTGGATGTTTGAGCTTCTGATGTAGGTTTTCTTCTTTGATGAGAATGAAGTGGAAACTCAAAAAGCGTAATTTTGAGTCTCTCGCTTTGAGATTGAGTCAGTACAACAGAAACTTGTAAGGAAGAAGTTACACTTCCTTTTGAGGGTTTCGATTTGAACATGATTTTATTTTGAAATAGATATTTCTTCCGATTTCTTAATTAAAGTATATAATTCAGGTGATTCAGGAGTATAATCTTAAGGGATTTCCTGTAGAAGTGTACTAGGAGATTTATGGGGTGATTGGACAACTTCAGATCTTGAAGTTAGAGACTTTGAATGAGATCTTAAAGTTGTAGGAGATTTGGAGGGGGATTGAATCTTTTTATGGCCTTTGGATTTAGGATTATATCTTGATGCCATTCATATTCTACAGACCCTCCTAGTGCAAAAAAATGTTTATGCCTTGAAAATCACTGCATAAACATAGGGGATAACCACCCGCCTAGGAACTTAAAAACTATTCCTTTTCCATTTGGAATAGTGACTCTAACTAGGGATGATTGGACCAGTTTCCCTTTGAAATTATAATTGAATGGGTGTGAGTAATAGAAATATTGATATGGGTGTGATAAATGGAAATAACAACAAACTAATTAACTATATGTCAATTTCTATATATCGAGGGAGTTAATTTATTCTTTGTATCCAATTTCAAATATTTTCTTAAGTGAAAGATAATATACATTGTCAAGCACTTAAAGAATTAAAACTAGGTAAATGTATTAATTTGATTAAATAGTTAATTAAATTAATTATTAAACATATCTCATCAAAGAACTGATTTCCTTGTACATACATTTGAAAATTACAATCTCACATGTTCAATAGTGAATTAATGCTCAATTTTATTTAGAGAATATATATAACAAAATAGTTTAAAGAAAATTATGACTATCAGTCACATGTAAACACAACAATCATATAAAGATAGAAGTACCTGATATATCATAAATCTTCTCATGAAAGAAATAGCCTTGGTCCAGCCTTTCTATTAAGATGATTTAAAAAGCACAGTAGTGAAACTTTTCAAAGCCTTCCTTACAAAAATCCAAAACCCTTTTATTCAAGACATGAAAGGGTTTATATAGTTAATTATAGAAATAGAAAAATAGAAAATACATAAGGTGCTCAAGAGGTTTGAAAAAACCTCCTTATAATACGAGATAATAGGACAAAAATAGAGTATGTTTTGAATAATAAGGTCAGGAATGGGACACTGGCTACTCTCCCATTTGTTTCTTGAGTTCATATATATTCACCATTGGCTTCAATTCAGGAGGCTGATCTGACCTTATGCGCATTTGTCCCATGTGCACTACATCTGAAAGCGGAGGAAGCATGTGACAAGTTGTGTCGACAAGACATTACAACATTAACCATTGGATATGTGGCTTTACTAGATATTTTCAATACTTTTAAAAGTCTAATTTTCATAATTTATTAATGTTATCCTCCTTTTTATTTGACCATTCCTACCATGATTTAATTAATATTTTAACATCTGGAAGAGCACCAACTAGGAATTCCTGAATAATATTGGCACCAAAAAAATTATCCCTGACAGTTTCAGAAATATTACTTGTAAAATCCCTTGCTCTGAAGATGTCTCTTTCTACTTGTTTTAATTTTATATCCCAATATGTGAAGATGATTTATTTTTGTGAATCCTATATTCTAGGAAGGTTTGTTGCTCTTCCCTCTACATTTTCTTTCCATGTTATAAATTCAGAAATATTCTCATCAATGTCTTCGAAATTTTTCCTCAGATAGGAAAATTGATTCATCAGTGAATCAATTTTATTGCATAGATCATTGATAATTGCCAAATTTTGGCAGAAGACTACTTACTACTGGGATAAAAGGGTATTAACTTCCAGTGCTTCCTTCTTAAAATATTAAATCTTAGTATTGTCCTTTAATTGTTCAATTCTAGCTTGGAGTATTGGGGCATCATTGATCTTGATATCAGTTTCATATTGAAGATTAATTTCATCAAACCTGTGTTGCAGTTGTGACAATTTATTTTCCACTAATGGTCAATGCTTTGTTTCTCTTTTCACAATTATTGTTCTAGTTGTTTAATTTTGTCATATTTATCTTTGATCAATTACTGCACTTCTTAAGCTTTGTCAATAGTGGTTTTTCCACGGGCCCTTGCGAACTTCGAAAGCCTGGTTAAGTCATCAAAGGGGTCGGTTTGAGGATCCTTCCATAAAAAACCCACTGGTACATCTCCAGGAACTAGTGCCTAGGATTGCTCATCTCTCCTCTGCTTTCTTTGTCTGCTCATTACAACCCTCTTCTTGAGACTGTAATATATATCGAGTAGATGAATCTCTTCAATATTAAAAACCATTTCCAAAGAAGGGTATGTCAGGATGAGTTCAACATCTTCTTTATTAACAGCTTTATCAGAATCCCTAACAGTAAGAGGGATTTTCTTATTGGCATCAAGGGTGTTGATTGTTTCTTTTGGACTTTAGTTATTTTCTCCTTGCGATCTTTTAATTTTCTGATCAAACTGATCCCAAATCTTATCTAAGTCACTTATAAACAATATTTCACCAGTTTATTGCTCTGTAGATGTGGTCTCTTTTATTTTTATGTTACATTGTTCTCCTTTGAAGACTGTGTTGGATCCTATTCTGTTTGTAAAACTAGTTGAGGAACCCTCAATGTGTCAAGAGGGAGACTCTCCAACCTTTTATTCATGTATTCCTTAAAATCATTAAGTTGCTCTGGACTAAGACTATTTTCAACCAACTTCTCTACTTGTAGATATGTTTCAACAGACTCAAATAGATCATAAAAGTCATCAGCCTCATGTAAAAATTGTCTCTCTCTAACCGTGTCTGTAAACTTTTGAGTCACTTTTTTTGGGTCATACTGCCGGCCGGGATTGGTGGGAAAGTTTAGACACTTTATATTGTTAATTTAAAGCCCAACATGATTGAAATTATGCAAATATTAGACACCACAATGGATGGGAAATGATGGCTAGGTGGATTTCTTGGCTTCTTTTAGGGCTTTATTTAAACTGGTTCCCACAGTTGGATAAGAAATTTCTCAGGCTGAGAGTTTATCAAGGACGTATAGTGGGAGGACATGAGGCCTAGCTAAACTACCAAAATCCCTAACATATGTGAATATCTCTTCTCCGAACCACTTGACTATAGCTATGAAATCATCTCTGGCTTTATTGGATAACCTTGGGAATTTTTCACCAAATACTTATGTATTTAAAGGTAACATGAATCCATGGAATATTTTATAAAAACTGGATTGTTAATTATATTCCTAGAGGATCTTGTGATAGATGTGGATAGGTTTAGGCTATTCCAAAGTCCATTTCCATCCCATGGATGGGAAATCAGAGGTAAATCATACAACGTCCATGATGTATGTGCTCATATAAAAAAGGGGAATTATTTTGGTAGTGAATTTCAGTTTTTTAGTATGGTAGGATTTAAACTACAATATTATTAGAGAGGATAGTAGCATAGTCCATTATATAAGAATATGATGCAACACCAATGAGGGGAACCCATTCAATTGAAAACTTATTTGTATTAGGATACCCAAACAACCTACACATCATTTCAGTGGTATAGCAATGTGGACCAATGAGAGAAGATATGTAGTACATACCCTTATCATCGTATTTGTGCTTGTTTGGATCACACAACCACTTCCTTATCAGCTCTAACTCTACATTGTTTTCATCTGAAAATTTATGAAGGAAATTATTGTCATATATATTATGTGGATCAGGCAGATGATACATTTCCTTCAACTCTTCAACTCTGCAAGATCCAACTATTGTCTGCCTTGAAGTCGGGAATGCTCTTTATGAAATATTTAAATTATCAATCACCCATTCAACCATGTATTTATATGGTAGGATCTTAGGTCGAGCTGTGATGCGATGAAGGAAGGAATTGATGACATCACCATAATTAGTTTTAGAAGTTGATGAAGAATCATCAGCCATGGCTTCCCTTTGAATTATTCTGGGTTCTTCATCCTTAAAAAAATTTTACATGGCTTCCCATGTAAAAGTTCCAAAATATGTGGTTCATTTTGTATCAGAGAATAGTGGTGGCATCTCAGTGATTTCCTGAGTAGGAGGAACCAAAAGTGGTGTGGTGGAACCACAGGCTTCTTGTTCTTCTTTGAATCTTTTGACATTTCTCCAAGTTTTTTGTTTTCAGGACTAGCCTGCATAGAAGAGAAAGAGAAGAGAATGAAGAACAATACTTAGAATGATGGAGAATTTAAGAAAAAACCTTGAAGTGATAGAAAATATATATTTAAATTCAGAAAAATCCCAAAACATTAAGTAAAGGCAATCAATTAATTCAAGATCTTGAGATCATAAATACCATTATGCCTTAATCATAAATGAAAATGTGGGTTCATGTGGTTTACCCGACAACTCAATGCCTCATTGGATATTTTGCATCACAGATTTATTTAAGAGCACACCTTAAAACTTGTGATACTTCTCTATTCTCGATATGCGATTAAGTCTCGTCCTAGTTAGAAACTAATATTAAAGGCAAGTACTTATCAGAATGTTAACGTATCAGGGAATTAGAAGGCCATGTGTGTTTGAAGTTTTGCGATGTGATAATAGTATCATGATCGCAAGTATTATGGGATAGGAAAACTTAATGAAGTGTTGTGATATATCACATTGGGGAATAGAGAGGGCATTACCAACAATACACTGAAATGAATATTTGTGATGGTGGGGAATTGACAAGTGACATGGCCGATAAATGGGACTTGCCATGGGCTTTATAATAATCCGAAACTTGACCATTTTTCACTGTTTATTAAAGTCCTTGGCACAATAGCTTTATGAGTTGGGTGATCATCACATTGTAGCTTTTTAAATAGTATGATATGGCCTTGATGTTTGAAATTGCGATATGAAATATGCGATAAAAATTTTAAGTCCTTCAGCCAATAGGATTGAAGATTGGCTTCATAAAACAATTTTTTTTCCTTTTAATAATAAAAACTTATTTTATTATCCTAGATTTAAATTTAAAAGGGTCCCCATTATTTAATAAGCTAACTATATACAAATAACGGTTGGGAGGGGTGGGGGGGTGTGGGCGGGGGGGTTGTTGAATAGCACAACACTACGACATATGGTATATACTATAGTTTGAGGTGGATCGTTTGGAACTGAAATCATATCTATTACGCCTATCACCCACAAAAACTTCAAAGGTTATTATAAAACCATAAACATACCTCAGGTGAGACATAACCTTCTCACAGGTGTTGAAAAATTTCAGTGTTTGAGGGATTTCTTTTTCTTAACTCTGAAACCTGGGTCACCATTATGCACCAACAAGTGTATTTTTTTGAATACTATGTGAGATTTGTGCCATGTTCATGAGGAATTACTATCATTGAGAAAAATCCATTACACTGAGAATTCACATAGACTCCAACAAAGAGATTTCATGATTGATATGTGCGAGAGATTTGGAGGGAAGTGGAATAACTTGAGGGATTACATGATGGAGAAGTGGATCTCATTCATTAGGTTGTGCATGACAAAAGAAAAAAAATTTGGTGGATTGTAATTATTGTGAGAATTAACAAATTGTGGCAATTTGTGAATTGGGATCTATGAGAAGACTAGGTCCATTTGTAGGAGAATTTTTCCTTATGTTGTTGCCAATTATAGAGATATTGTGTACAACAATAAGCCTATGGCTAGGTGGAATTTCCTTCACTTGTATCTTGGTGGTGTTTAATTCTGAAATATATGTGTTATGACTTATTTTTGTTTGTGATGAATTTAATGATGTTTATGTTATTTATTTGTGGTTACTTTGTTTACATAATCAGTCTACATATATATAACATTGAATGCTTAATTATAATTTCATAATACTTCTTATCATGTAGCACACATTCATAAATTCATAACATTGTAATGAGAAAAAATGGGTTTAGAGGAAGAAGAGGAATGGTAAAAATATATTTTCAAGAGATAACCCATATCCTCAATAGTGGAAAAAGTTTCTAAGTATAGTGCATGTTGTGTTATAAGTGGCCATGCAATAAAGGAATCTACTAACATCTTCAAACTAAATATATAGTATATGAAAATGGAGGAATTTGTAGGAAAAATGTGCATTGTTCAGAAACCTTGTAATGGTAATTTAAGATAATTTTTTCAAATTCAATTCACCAAAATTTAAAACAGGTGAAAAGGATAGTTTCTAATTGGACAAGGGACAAAAGTATGAAAGATAATAGGGTTCTCAAAGAAATAAATGAATTCTTGGAGGTACAATATGAAATAGAATAATTTGGATATTTGAGTGGGAATTGGAAAATTGAATTAAAGTCCTTAGAAGATGGAAAAAGGGTCATTCATTTTTCCTCCTTTTTCAAGGAAGACACTCATGTTGAAATACTAAAAGTAATCATGCTAAAAAATTATTTCCCTAGCTTCATCAATCAGGAAGATAATTAGGGAGTGATACAAGAAGTCAGGAAAGTAGAACTATATCAAAATTTATATAGTTTTCAAAAGGAGAAAAGTGTTAGGCTCAATTGAATACCAAGGGAATTTTTCCTGGGCTATTATGAATTTATAGAGGAATATTTATGAAGAGTGGCAGAGACTTCAAGAAATGAAGGAAAAATGTCAAGAGTCTTCAATACAAAATTATAGAAATAATTCTTAAAGATGATAATAATACACCTTTCAACATTTTAGGACCAAGTCTATATGCAAGCGGATATACAAAATAATTTCAAAGGTCATTGTTAGAAGATTTAAAAATGTTCTCTCAAATAAAATGTCAAGAGAAAAAATTGTATTCTAATTAGAAGGATGACAAATTCACTGGGAATTTTGGGTAACACAAGAATGTATAAAATCGATAAAGTTAAAAAATTAAAGATTGATGGTGATGATAGTGTACCTATTTTAAGCTTATGACATAGTAAGTGAAATAAATTAGGCTTATTCTATCCATTTACACTTTTGTCACTAGTTCATTATTTGGAGAATGAGTTGCATTTCATTAGTATAACTTGTTTTCTTACTAAATGGAGTGGTGACCCCTTTCTTTAGATTAGGGAGGGGTGTCAAAAAAATTTATTCCCTATTCCCCTTCTTTTTATTTTAGTAGTTGAAAGATTTTGTAATCTATTTAAAGAAGTAGAAGGATTATATGGTAGTATAAAAGGGGTTCCCTTTGGAATTTAATGCAATACCCCACATCTATTATTTTGTAAATCATCTTTTGATTTTTTATTAAGATACTAGAAGGACCATTGATATATTCAAGGGTATCATGCATTTATTTTTTAAAGAAACTATAATGGTCATTAATTTGGAAAAATATTTGATAACCTTATGGGGTATATTTGAGCAAGAATAATTTATTAGTTAGTTACTTCCCCTTAAGGCAACTAATATTGACTAAGATTTCAAATATTTGGGTTAGTTATCACTTAGTAATTTATCCAGGTTCAAGAGAGAACTCACTGAGGTAACCACAAACCTACTTCAAACTCTAGGATCTAGCCTTCCTAGGGTTCAGAGAGGGCTCTCTATTTAAATTTTAACTTTGTTTTAATTTTTGAATATTAGGCTAGCTATGAAAGTGCAATTTTGGTTTGGTTTTGTTGGATTTGGTGGGAAAACTTCACTTGGAGGGATAAATAGAGGGAAATCTACTTGTCCATTGGGCTATGGAGTCTAAGGAAATCTAACAGAATTGGGATCAAGGCCTAAAAGGTCAAATGTCTTCAGGGCAAGATAGATAACCCTTAGTGATCTTGAAAATTTGGTTTTTGATATGGTATGATCGGGATAAAGGGCACTTAAGGATCCTTTGATCCGGAAAATGGAAGTAGTAGATAGAGGTCAAATGGGAGAGGGAGCAATTAAGGGTTCCCTACACTGGAAATCAGAAGAAAATAAAGAAATGATAACCAATTAAAAACAGGGTGCTATAAACATGTCCTGTGGTAATACTCCTAGTTGTACGTTCTTATTTATAATTAAAACACATATGTATGCATGTAACAAAAGAAGATAACAATGACAAGTTTTAGAGAGTACTTCACTCCATATAGCTTATCACAGGGATCTTGAAGTATGATGTCAAATATTTGATCTAGTATGCTACTCAAAATCGAAATCCAAAGCCTTCAAGTCAAAAAAATATATATAGTAATCTCCAACAACTTTATTCCACCAAAATACTTCAAAGAGTGAAGTATTTATACAAATTCTAAACTAGAATATCTTGAAAAATATCAAGATTGGTTTACAAATATCTCCAACTGTTTTACATAAATAGAACTTAAGTAAACGACACTAAAAAATAATGCCTCTATTTGGCACTATCTTTTATGGATAGGTGATGACAAAGAGGAGAATTCAAACTTGATCTAAACTCTTAGTTGATGATGAGGCATCTAAGTCACTGTCTGTCTCCTTTCTTTGTGCATTATGCTCCAGCAATTCTGCAAACTTGGGGTCCAATGATACATTTTTATTTCTTAATCCGTAATATATATATATATATATTGAAAGAAGTTATTGTAGATAAATATGTTTTTGAGATAAATCTCTCTCAGTTCCCTAAACTTATTCTCCAGATGTTCACAATAGGATCTGCAAAAATATGTGTAAAACAGAGTTTTCCACGATCTAAAAAATAGGTTGTAAGTATGTGCATGTATATCTCATTATGTAATACCTGTGCAAAAAGTGAGATATTTTTTCTTATATGGTTCACTTAGGAACAAAAACCTCCTTCAGTTTTGTAATATGTATTTCTTATTGGCCACAATCTTCTCTGTAAAATGATGACTTAATAGGACTTTTCTGCAAAAATGTCTTTCAAATATTGTTTAATATTTCCAAATCCATAATGGCTATTAGAAACTTGAGAGAGGTTTTTGTATTTGGAAATCGTATGAACATAAACCTCCTTCATTTTTGCAAAATTCATCTTGTATTGGTCAAAATAGTTTCTGCAAAACAATGACTTAAAACATGAAATTTCTGCAACAATGTCCCTTCTTGCTCTATTTTCATCTTTTAACCTTTTTGTTCTTTTAACTATTTTTACTTTCACTTTGGATAAAATTCATTGTTGTTGAAATTATTTTCATCTTTATTTACCATTTATTGCCTCTTTGCTTTACTTTCATCGTTTTTCACTTTGAATGTTCGTAACTTTGTTTCAACTTTACTGCACTTTCATATACTAACTCTAATGCTTCGACTCATTATGTTTTCACCGACACCGTAACTTACTTTACTTTGAAATTTAACTTTTACCGCATATGTATTATTTACCCTCGGCTATTATGAATACAATTTTTACATTGTTATCTTTATCACATAAGGGCTTCTTTAACCTTTCGATGTCTGAATCTTTGGCTGGAAAATCCTTGAATTCATTTCTGAAATTTTATAAAACATATATTTAACTAGTATTTAGATTTTTTTAATTCAAAATTATCCTTTTTCTAATGACCTGCAAAACAAAATAATTGTTAATGAAACCATGGCTACAGGGAGGTGATAATGGCTTTAAGTGGTCACAGTACTGGATTTGATTTTGGCACTTTGGAACCTTCAGGATTGCTTGCCCTCTGTTTTTTAGGCATTTTGATATACTTCTGCAAGTTTAGATAGTTTACAGAAGCAATCTACTTTTAGCAAAGGCTTAAATGGGAAAAACAAGCAAAGTACAGTCTCTTCTTTGGTTTTTTTTTCAAATTAGGTTTATCAAAGGAGTTTTGAGTCTTTAAAACTAGTATAAAATAGAAAAAATCGTTTTTTTGAGTTTCTTGACTGAGAAATGGGGCTAAAACTTTGTTTAAAAATGGTTATAAAGGGTTTAGGGTACCTGCAGATGTTTTCTTTCTTTTCTCTTAAGCTTGAAATATATCATTAAACTGTGAAAACTCACAAATTTCCTAAAAATAGCGCACAACAGAGAAACAGGGTTTATGGGAAAAAATTTGCAGAGTTTGGCATGTTTCTGGGACTTTTTAGAAGTTTATTTTAATAGATTTCTTGAACTCTGAGAGTGTTTTTTATTTTTAAGGCTTTAAAATCGATTGCAGGTTTCAATTGGAGAAAAATACTTGTAATATGCACGTATCGGGCTTTGGAACAATTTCTGAGGTTTTGGTTGAGTTGATGGCTTCAGTAGCTTATCTGAATTAAAAGCCTGGAAACAGATTTATAGGAGAAAGTTTCAATTGCATGTTCTTCCATTTATTTTGATATGTAACTTCCTCTAAACATTTTTTAGTGTAGAGAATGTTGTGTATAAATTATTCTTGAGCCCTTGAATTCATGTTGAATTGAGTATAATTACTGAACATTGCTTCAGGCATCGTTGGTGACAGTGCGCAATAAGAAACGAATTGGTTACTCTTATGAGATCGCCTTGAAGTTTCAAGGTGAGGCTTATTTAATATTTTTATATGATTATGAAATGTATAAGGTTGCTCTATAATCTGAGTTAGATTTTGGTTTGAAACAGGTGAGTGGTTGATTGAGGAGGAAATGAAGCAAATTCAGGGCACTCTAAATGTTCCAGAGGCTTCTTATGGTGATTTGGAAGATATGCAGGTGTGTATATGAAAAGTATTGAAAGTAATAAATTGCTTGAATATTTCTGGTGAGTTACTTTTTTATCATGCTGTCAGTTTCTTTCTATGTTGCTTTGATATTCTAGAGAGTGAGGTATGTGGTTTACCATTGTTTTGTGGATACCTTTAGAGCATTTTTATAGATGGACCCCCTTTAGGGTATTGCTAGAAACATTAGTCCTGGGTAGATCCGTATCAAAGGGTGCATATGTAGACTGGTATTGGGTAAAATCAATGTTCTTAGTTCATTGGAAGTAAATACTGAGAAGATCAATGATTTCACTGAAGTGAGGCACACTCTACAACCTTGGTGGAATAGATGTGTTATGTCTGTGGTAATGCTAGCTCTAATGAACTACAATGGAAAACTAGCTGTGGTTTGGCATGTAATGTCAAAAGTAAAAAGCTGGTTGTTTGTCAATTTCCATCATGTTAAAAAGACAAAAACCTAGCATATATTCATCTTAACTCTGATCCATTAACAAGTGAGACATTTATGCCTATAGACTAACATGTGCCTGTTTGATCTCTCTCTCTCTGTGTATGCTTAATGGGTTTGGGTTTAAGATGATCTATGCTAGTTTAGAAATAAACATTGTAAGATATTTTTAGGCCTGTCTAAATACAAGGTGGCATGGTAAAGATGTGCACATGAGCTAAAGAACTAATGAGTTTTTAATGTGTTGGAAAATTTGGACATTTGTTTTTCCCCAGTGTGTGAATTTAGAGTTTGTTAATTTTGAAAATGACCTTATGAGCATGTTCTGAATTTTTTGTCCCTTTTGGGTTTGTCATTTTTATAAGTATTAACCTTATTTTGTCAGGGAACTCCATAGCTGTATTAGTAAAACCGCAATACAACTTATACAGATTAAAATTTAGTTATACAGATTGACTAAAGCACCTAACAACAAATTGACTAATCCCAAATTAGTCATGAGGATTCTCTATAATTTAACAAGAAAGATCACAACACTTCCTAGCTTGTTTCTTCAGGTTTTTTATAATATATAATTTACAAAATTCAAGAAGAGGAAGAGATAACCAAGGAAGATGATATTTTGTGATTGTTAGTGATTGCCAGTATTTTGTGTGCAAACTGTTAATCTGTCCAATCATGCCAGTGGCTATCAGTGGTTAATCTCTATTTTCATCTTTTAACCTTTTTGTTCTTTTAACTATTTTTACTTTCACTTTGGATAAAATTCATTGTTGTTGAAATTATTTTCATCTTTATTTACCATTTATTGCCTCTGTTTTTACTTTTACTGTTTTACCTTGAATGCTCTGTAACTTTGTTTTAACCTTTACTATGACTTTCATATGATACTCTTTAACTCTAATGCTCTTTGACTCATTATGTTTTCACTGACACTGTGAATTCTTACTTTACTTTAAAATTTAACCTTTACTGTGAGTTCTTCCTTTTACCCTGGCTATTATGAATGCCTTGTTTTAATCTTTACATTAAAGTGATCTTTTATCTTTCATAGGATGGCAGTTCTTTAACTCTGATGCCTGGAATCTTTTAAGGAAAATCCTTTGAATTCATTTCCTTGTAAGTTCTTGGAGTAAAACATATCTTTAACTAGTATGTAGATTTTTTTATCCAAATTATCCTTTTTCTAATGACCTGCAAAACAAAATAATTGTTAATGAAACCATGGCTACAGGGAGGTGATAATGGCTTTAAGTGGTCACAGTACTGGATTTGATTTTGGCACTTTGGAACCTTCAGGATTGCTTGCCCTCTGTTTTTTAGGCATTTTGATCTACTTCTGCAAGTTTAGATAGTTTACAGAAGCAATCTACTTTTAGCAAAGGCTTTAAATGGGAAAAACAAGCAAAGTACAGTCTCTTCTTTGGTTTTTTTTTCAAATTAGGTTTATCAAAGGAGTTTTGAGTCTTTAAAACTAGTATAAAACAGAAAAAAACATTTTTTTGAGTTTCTTGACTGAGAAATGGGGCTAAAACTCTGTTTAAAAAGGGTTACAAAGGGTTTAGGGTACTTGCAGATGTTTTCTTTCTTTTCTCTTAAGCTTGAAATATATCATTAAACTGTGAAAACTCACAAATTTCCTAAAAATAGCGCACAACAGAGAAACAGGGTTTATGGGAAAAAATTTGCAGAGTTTGGCATGTTTCTGGGACTTTTTAGAAGTTTATTTTAATATATTTCTTGAACTCTGAGAGTGTTTTTTATTTTTAAGGCTTTAAAATCGATTGCAGGTTTCAATTGGAGAAAAATACTTGTAATATGCACGTATCGGGCTTTGGAACAATTTCTGAGGTTTTGTTTGAGTTGATGGCTTCAGTAGCTTATCTGGAGCAACACGCAGATCCTCTGCAGTCTTTAAAAGTTTAAAGGGAAAATTACACAGGCTTTGGGTGTGAAAATGGAAAACAAGGGGTTTTAACAAGGTTTCTTGCAGTCGGGGAAACAATACAGAGGTTAAGCGTGCAAGATAAATGAATAAACACATTAACCAAAGGTTTTATCAAAACGTGTTAATTGTATTGAATGCAGGTCTTGTCCGACGGGAAGGAGGTTTCATAATGCAATGGACGAAAACCATGAGTGGTTATCGCGTGGCTATCAAGCGGTAAGTTGTTTTGAACTAAACCCATGCGATCCGATGAGGAAAGGCCACGTGGATGGGAGAGAAATGGGTGAAACCACCCATTTCATGTGCTTTTGGCTTTTGGGCGATCTTGCATCTTTTCTATGTGATATCAAGTTCTTTCCGTCGGATCTAGAGGTTTAAAGTGAAGGGATGAGATCGTTTCAAGAGTTGCATTGAAATATAAAGGTGGGATCGGGATTTTTCATAGGCGGAAGGTTTATGATGTGGCGAGGGGATATATGGTTTAAAACATATATTTAGGGTTTTAATCAATATATGTGGGGTGGGTGTTTATGCTTAGGTTTCCAAGGTTTTATGAATAAACATTTTAATTCAACAAACTTCGGATTATGCAAATGTAGGCGGGGTTAATGTTTTTCATTTAAAACATTTATGAAATGTTTTAATAAAACATATGCGGGCAGATTAATATATATTATATAGTTTTTTTAAACCTTTTTCAATGGTTTAAAGACCATAGGGGTGGGATACATGGAATAATGATAGTGTTTACACCAAAGGGCTTCATAGTTTGGGATTTTTATTTGCGCACATGCGATAATAGACTTTGGTCTAAATGTTATAATAGTGGGTTTTTTGGGGCATTTAGATATAATGGAATTAATAACTATGGGAGGGTATTTCATAGGGATTTAATAAAAGTATGTTAAAGGTTATTATGAAAGGGTAGTGTAATAAAAACAAAATACATATTATCTCTAAGTATAGTATAAAATCAAGCATTGCTTATCTTTATATTTCTTTCACTAATACTTAGGATAAATGTAATTTTGAGGGTTTTTATGAATGCTTTTGAAGGGATGAAGTTAATTATTTTAGGGTTACAATTTTACTAAGTAAGAATGTGTCTTTACTTAGAAAAAATGGGTTTTAATTTATGAATGAAGGGTAAATGTTGATGAATGAGGGTTTAAGGTAGGAATTCAATATTTTTAACTTATCAGTCATTGAGCCTTGGGTCCAGTCCCAACAAAATTTAGAGAAATTCTCTGAGCCTCTTTGACTGAAAGTTTAGAATTCTAAATACCTATAGGGTAGGGGAAATTAGTGATTTTTCCCGATGATTTCTTATTTACATGATTGATCCACTGCTTTCTACCTACCCAATTTTTATTTCTAACATTTTTTCTTCATTTTGTCGGTGCATTTAGGCTTGCAACCTTAAAACATTTTCTTTCAAAGCATAAAAATATCTAGATATACATTATTTCATCCAAGGGCTCATATTTAAACTATTGAACTCCTCATTATTCTCTACCTATCTCATTATTTGTCAATTTTAAATTGTTTGGCAAATATTTATTCTCTATCTAAAACATGAAATTGAAAAAGTGAAAAGTTAAGATTAAAATGTTTAACTAATCATGGATTATGGCATTTATTTACACTCTGCACATAATCATTATTCTTGGAGTAAAAGTAAAAGTAGTGGCATTTGGACTTGCTCACTTTCAGGGCTTATTTTTCTTTTTTCTTTTGGGGTCTATATTTTTCTAAGTCCTTTTATTTTTCTTTTAGGACTTGTACCCTCTTTTTGACTTTTTATTATTTTTCATTTTTTTTCAAAATATGGGAAAAAAAATTGCAGAAAGCAAGGTATATACATATTTACAAGAATATCAAAGTCAATTCAAAATTATGAATCCTATATTAATAGGACCCTAACAGGGTTTATAATTGAAACCAAACAAACATAAAAAAAAATGTGATTAGTAGTTGTTGAAAATGAATATGGAGAAGAAAATAAATGTTTGGTGCAATAGATTTTTGTATAGGGGAGGTTTTTTCATGAACAAAGTTCACGGGAAACCTGGGTGTACTTCCCCAGAATTTCTGGACGGTATGCGCAGTAAACCATTCGGCGCAATAAGAGACGCCTGACCCCAAAGACTCAAGGATCGAACCCGTGACCTCCCACAACGGAAAGGACCACGTATTGGCTCACTACCACTTGAGCTAACCCTTGGGGCTTGTATAGGGGAGGCTATCTAGGTTTAAAGTAAAATTAGTCTTGGAAGAAATTCCAACCTATTGTATATCACTTTATTTGGTCCAAAAATACATTTTGGAAACCATTAGGAAGTTTTTTTATACATTTATATGGATTGGAGACGAGAAAAAGAAAGAAATGGTGTTGGTTTCATTGAAAAATATAGAATTACCAATGCCATTCAGGGATGGGGCCTTAGATATCTCTTTCTCTTTTCGAAGGTTCTTGCTACAAAAAGTCTAAAGTATACTTCAAAGAAAATGCATATGGATCAAGGTGGTAAGAGATAAATATATAAACCCTAATGAAATGATGATTGTATCATAAATACTATCAAACAAGAAAACATTTTCCTCGATAATCTAGAAAGTTGTTATCTGCACTTTTCATTCGATTGGTACCTAGTTGATTTGGAATATTATATATAGGGATAAAATGCAAATTGTTCTTGATCCCTAGGTAGGGAAGAATTTTACGCATAGAATTTCACTCCAATTGATTCATAATTTAAGGAACAAAGGATATTACAATCTCCAGTAGGTCACATTGGGTAAGGTCCACCACTTGGTACCAATAATTGTCAACATGGGAAGAAATTGGATTGGGGTTAGAGCATGTAAAGGAATGGAAAAGTTACACAAAACTACTAATAGTCAATAATGCTAGACTCAAGGAATAATAATACCATTTGATATGGTCATTGAATATTATTGAAGAATATGTTATTGGTTTATACTACAAAGATCTCATAGAAGAATGAAGAGAATACCAATAGATTTTGTGGTGGAAATATATATGGAAATTAAAATGCTCAACTAATAAGAGGATATTTGTGTGGTTTCCATAGAATAAGGCTCCCACATTGGATGTTCTCCATAAGATTAATTTTATAGGGTCAATATGGTGTTGTCAAAGTCATCAAGTAGAAGAAACTATTCTTTAAATCATGCTAAAATATCCATACAAGATGGATATATAGAAAGAGGTGGAAAAGTTAATACATATTCATAATTTATGGGAAGGATGAAGCCTCAAAGAGGCCTTCATAACTTGGTAGAGAAAAAACGAGGCTTCTAAGATTAGAGCACATTCTCCCAACATAGTCTAGGGAGTACAACTTGTAGGAATCTAAAGTTGTTCAAAGAGAAAGAGACACTCCCATACAATGCATTACTTAGGCCATAAATATCTTAAATGGCTATCCATAGGTGTGAGAAAAAAACCCCTCATAGGAAAGGTGAAGTAATAATAAAAAAATAAGATTATTTTATTGGATTTTTCAATGATTCTTCATATGGGAACTCTTTTAAGGGAGGTTCACAAGGTATATTGCACCTATCTTCATTTCACAATATTTTTTTTAAAGATAGAATTTGTCAAGAAACTAGTAACTTTGCAAAATCATGGTTTTAAATTTTGCCCTTGAACCAGCACAAGAATTTGATGTAACCCAATTACAAATTTTTGGAGACTCGATGTTGATTATCCAAGAGAGGCATGGGAAAATTACTCTTATGAATTTTACATTACAACCCTTATATGATGAAGTTCTAAAATTACTTACACATTTCTCATATACATATTTGTCTCATATTTATAGGGGCATGAAGAATGTCATAGATGGGCTCTCAAAATATGGATTTGGATTGGACCAAGGAACTTGGAATATTATAATTATCCAAAACGCAAATTATATAAAATATACTAATGGACCATGGAACTAACTTTAGTACTTTTAGTGTTTTATATTGGATTTTGTATACTGATGAAAATTCACATATCATTAGATGAATCATTAATGTATTACACTAAATATTTTTTGTTTTTTTCGAAGAGGATATATGTGTAAGTAAATATTAAAAAACTTCAACATTTTTTTTGTGATAATGGATCAAACATATGAATGTCATGTAAAGGACTTGACAACATTTATGAATGTCATGGACATCTAGCTATGCATTTTTGTTATACATATTTTTTTACTTGGAATATATACATATATATTCCACATCATAAAGCACCTCACCCTCAAGCCCATGGGAAAGAGTAATATATTCTATAGGGCTTGAGGCCATGTAACAACAAGGCTAAAAATCATGATTTCGACATGTAACTTAGGGGAATTGAGCCTAGGTTTGGAGGATACCAATATTTCTTCAAACCATCTAAGATATATATATATATATATATATATACCCTAAGGGAATCAAAGAGAGTCGAACCCATGATCAACAACAACCATAAAAAATATCAACGAACTTCACATTTGGCTCTAAATCACTTGACGAAACCCTTGTTCTATAGCTTAGTATGACAGAGATGTGTAATTCTTTATGTGGTCAACATGGAATTGACACATGAAATTTAAAAAATTATTTCAATCTTGGCCACAAATAAAATAAATTTAGAGTCTATTTTAAGTACTCTCTCTCTCTCTCTCTCTCGTTTGTGTGTATGTAGCTAAAAGGTGCTTTCTAGAGTCCAATGTAAGGGAGATGTGTAATTCCATTCAAGGTTAATATGGAGTTGACATATGACATTTAAAAATATATTAATCATAAAAAGGTATAATTTAATGTCAACCATAAAAAAATATTTCAATGTCCAATTTAATTTTTAATATATAAATAAAGAAGAAATTGAAAAAAAAAACTTATTTTTTAAACAAGGACTCTCTACATCCAAGTATAAGGAAGATGTGTAATTTTGTCCCTTCCCAACATGGAGTTACACATGGAATTAAAAAATATATGAATAACCAAAAATATATTTTAATTTATTGATTAAAAAAATGTCCACCTTATCTAATTTACTCTTAAAATAAATGGATATCAATTGATTTGGTACTAAAAATGGATCTATGTTAGTTCTCTCTCTCTCTCACAAACCATTAAAATATTTTAAAACAATGTCTTAGTTAAAACATTTCAATGGTATATATATATATATATATATATATATATATATATATATATTTGAACCAACATAGATACATTTTAAGTACTAAGAGGGACCATATCCTTTGAGATGCAAAAATTTTTAGAGGAAAAATCTTGAGGAAAGGATTGCACCTAGAGGGATTTGATCTCTCTGAATGCATGATAGATCCATAGCTAAGATGAATCTACATTGGCGGTTAAGATATTTCAATGATGTGTTGATGAGTATGAGTATGTGTAGTTCCTTCCATGCTCTACATAGAGTTGACACATGGTGTATGTGTGTGTAATGAATGTGGATCCATCTTAACCTGTGCCTATCATGTGCAAAGAAAGATCAAGTCCCTAGAGGTGAAAACCTTTTTAATATTGAAAAAAATTGAGTAAAAGTTTGTATCTCGATGGATTTGATCCTTTTTGGCGCATCATAGGTATAGATTTAATACGGATCTATATTTATGATAGAAAATATCCAAAAAGATGTTAGTGAAAATTATTTGATAAATTATTAAAGGAATAAATTGTGAATGGAATAAATTATCTAAAAAATTGAGGAAAAAAATAATTATAACAAGTGAATATGTCATACCCAGATGGGGTGTCGATGGGTGGGGGTGCGACAACCCATGCATATCACACATCTACTACCTTTAATTAAGTTCCACCTTTAACATCACTAATGTTGGCTCATTTATTGGCCACCTAGTGTGATGGGAGTGCAAATAATGGGGACTAGAAGCTCCTCCCTAACTTGATTTCACAAATATTGTTCAAGGCTAGTATTTATTGGAACCAAGAAAGATGAATTTTTGATCCAATAGAATGATGGAGTAAGGACATATGATATTCATGTGTTGTCTTTATGTCAAGGTAAGGGACAATAGAGGAAAGGTTAACCAATTTATATTTATGGTTGGTTTTTTAGTAATTTTCTTAACTAGTGGGTTGCATGTGGTTGGTATTCACCATTTTTTTCAAGGGATGGGGGAGCAGATCGAGGGTCACTAATTAAGCTAGGAATCCTCATCCATAACCATTTCTATTTAGGTAATGTGATTCTATATCTTTCCTTCATGCTTTGTTTTGTTAGGTTCTAGAATTTGGTTGGAGTGTGGCCAAGTTTTGGCCTCAACTAGTTTCTCTAACAATTAAGGGTTTTGTTATAGGTGAATGAGAATCTCAAGTAGGCATTGGTTACATCAATTGATATGTATTTTAAAACTTGAAGGTTTGATGAAATTTGCAAGTAAATTTTTATGTCTTTTAGAAAATTAGTCAATTTTCAAAAGCACACAAAATAATTGTTTTTTCACTTAGTTTTGCAGCATAAAAACATAGACAATAATACCATATATAGTAACACAAGACAACAAAATGATGAAGGATTTCAACCCTCCTGGGCTACATCTCCTATTCCAACTTCCAAGTTTGGGCCTCTTTCATCAAGTGCTCAAATTTGTGATTACATGGATTTACAGTTCTCAGAATGTAAAAATTATGTCTTCAATGGCTCAAGAACAGTCAAAAACCCCAAGATGGGATTTTTTTGGGCTCAATTTGTCCAAAAACTGAAGAATTTATGCTTTAGAGAAGTTTTGTTGCTAACTACTCTATAAACTACACTGACCTACTAATTGTTCTACGAATCCACCTTTTTCGCAACCGCCAAGAGAAAATTTCACCCAATGCCGAAGAGATTCGCGTTGAATTGGGTGCAAATTGTTGCCTCCTTTAAATTCCCAATGACCCCTGTGAGCGGGAAAAATTGGGTCACGTGCCCTTTGATCTGGGTTTATGTTTCAAACTCCACACTAGCCTATTTAATTCGCACCTAAAATGGTTAGGTTTTGTGGTATCACGATGTGGTTAGGTTGTCATGTTGTTGGGGTGGTATTATCCATGACAAACATGGTAAGATTATGCGTTACCGAGCTTGTATTACCCGTGCCCGCGACTATGGTAAGGTTATATTACCAGGGCTTTGGTTTGGGGTTAAGCCTAAGCCCTTGACTCCCTTTCCTGTGGTCTCATGGGTGTGGTTTGTGTTATTTCCTAAATCTACCTCAGGCTGAAGGAAGACAGAGTCTAGGGTAACATCAAACCACGCTTAATCTAGTAGCTAGCCCTACCAGATCGGGAGAGGGCTCTCTCCTCGTCAATCTCAGCAAAAATAATCAGTGAGGCTTGAGATGACTTGAAATAAAAGTTGATTTTAGGCTAGGTATATATGTAAAGGAGTTTGATTTGATTTTGGAAGGGTTTTTGTTGGAATCAATGGGAAAGGCAAATTTTGGGTCCGGGAAATGATCAGTTTTGCAAAGGGTTGAATGGGGAAAGGAAAGAAATTGTTTTGATGCTTCGAAATTGAATGAAATGGATAGATCAGACAGGTGAGGAGTTGAAGAGGGCAAGAGGAATTCAAGAATCCTCTTTAAAAAGTTGAATACATGGAAAATTAAACAAAATTTCAAGGTAGAGCACTGCAAATCTAATGGATTCCACCTTTATCACTTATTTGTTTAATTTAAGAAGAAAGGAGAAGGGAAATGATACACATGAAACTTCAGTAAACTTACAATAACAGAGAGAAACACACCATCAAAACATAGAGCCACATGGATCTCAAAGAGTGTTGCAAACCCTAGTCTATTCCTTTGCCAAAATGCAGAGATGAAATGTACAATGAAGCTCTAAGCAATCCCAAGTGTCCAACCCTGAAAAAGACTGAGAAAATACAAGATATATACAAAAATAAATCATCCCCATGCCTCTAGGGGTCGAGCTCACTATTTTAGGAGTTTTTTCAACAAGATATAAACTAAGAACTGGAAAATAAACAGTGGAACATCTTGCCTCTATAAGATAGGAAATTGATTCATTCAGTTACAATTCACTCTTTGGTGAATGAATCTACTTACATGAGTGAAAATTACTCAAAATTAGATAAAAACCATGAAATTACGTCAAGTTACATCACGATCTGTACATTTGAAGATAAAAAAGTCAAACTAGCCAAAACTAGGCGAAAAACTGAGTTACTGAGTGAAAACTAGGCCAAAATTCCCAATGCGCCGCGCCTGAAATCTCTATGCGTCGTGCCACTTTGGAGATGATTTTGAGGGCCTTCCCGCAGTCCAAATTGAGTACAGGATATCTTTTTGGAAATATCTTCCTGTCTACGTTCCAACCCAAGTGGAATTTCTGAATTTGGTTTCCATTTGCCCCTCCGAAAATCAAATCTCCCAAAACTGCTTCCTGTGTGTCCAAAAAGTGGCAGAAAGGCCATTTTTAAGATGTTTTTGTCCCTTCAGGTAACCCAAAACTTGTCAAAATCATTAGGTAATGGGTAGGCATGCATAACTTTTGTTGAAAAATCCAGAAATGCAAAGTTTTCTTCAAGAGGAGCTGCCAATTATAAGCGCGCGCCAAGTGGCGTGACGCGTCAGGTAGGAAAATCTGTGTTAAGGCCAAAAAATTAAAAATTGACAAAAAAATTCCCAAATTTCTTGAAATTTGGGCTGAATGTCCACCATCAAGCGCTATGCTAAGCCAAAGAAGCTTCGGCCAAAATTTGGATTCTATCATGCCTTTTGCGACACTTTAATGCCCTCTTTAACTTTGCCTTCAAGATCTTGATTCGTGCCTTGCAAACGTGATTTCTTGCCCAATAATGATTCTTCATGTGCTTGAGCATGTTCTTTTTCTTTTTGGCCTTCTCCAACAGCTTTTCCAAATGAATATTTACCCTTTCAAGTCAAGTTTTGCGATTAGCCTCAATTTCTTGCTCAATGGATGTCATCTCACTTTGGCTCCTTTGGGCAGCTTGCCATTTTACTTTCATGTTTTTTAGCACCATGGATGAGTGGGACTGATGATGGGAGGATTTGATGCTAGCTGTAGGATTTTAGGGAATGAAAGGGTTTAGGGGATGATATCTAGGGTTTTGGGATAGTGGGACTAGGGATTTAGGGTTAGTTGATTAGGGATATGGGAATTAAGGAATGAGTGGACGAAATGTAACAAAAGGGAAAAATGAAGGAATAAAGGAGTGAGGGAGTGAGAGATATCTAGGAGTGGAATTGGTAGTAAGAAATAAAACTCATAAACCCTATGCAACTTCTTTTGGCAAGAAATGTAAAGAGGTAGGGTTTTGATTTTTTCTCATTAAATCACCATAAGCACCAAGAGAAATTCATTCATTGGTCATGGAGGGATGTTAACTTACTTGGGAAATGAATAATTTAGCAATTTGAGAGCTTTGGTGAATATTTGAATGGATTTTAGGCTTTTTATCCCAATGCACCACGCCATCTCAATGCGTCGCACTAGTTCATTTTTTACACTACAGAGGGTTGCCCAATGCGTAGCGCCATCTCTATGTGTCGCGCCTTTTTTCAGGAGACTTTTGGAGACCTTCCCGATGTCCAAATCAGGCGCAGGATAGCTCGTTGGAAATCTTATTGAGTCTAATTTCCAACCCTACTAAAATGTTTCAATTTGGAGCTAATTTTCCCTGTCAAATATCAAATCTCCCAAGACTGGTCAAAATGTGCAAAATGAGGCTGCCTCAAGGCAGAGTGTTGTTGCAGTCAACTTTTTAAAGTCTTCCTCAACTCAAAATTAAGCTCATGATATCTCATTGGAAATCTATTTGTGTCTAGTTATCATTTTACTCCTTAAGCAAGTCATTTGGCCAACCAAGCTAGGAGAAATCGTGATTTTCCCAAGGTCACTTCAGAGGTGCATCAATTCTCTTGAGGAAACTGTAGGTTTGACATTTCTCTAAAACCATGACACCTGTGTAAAAATTGAAGGAGGTTTTTCTTCCTTGGCCTATTTTGGACGAAAACCTCTCTCAGTTTTCCAAAATTCATCTTTTCTTGCTCAGAAACATCATTGGAGTAAAACCTATCCCGATGTGTGGAACAAGGGATTTGTCGAAATGAAGCGAAATGAAGGGGATAAGGGGCTTCTAAATTCTTGAGAAAATTTTGGGAAGTAGGGAGGGATGATAGGAAGCAGGGGAAAGTGTAATTTCAAAGATTTAGTGAGGGGAAGGGGTCCAAAAGGGAAAAACACGGGCCTAGCCTAGAAAATTGCCAAGTTGTAGCAAGAAACTAGGGTTTGTGCGAAAATGAGGAATTTGGGGGATCAAAATGATGGGAAGTGTTTAATAAGGTACATTAAGGATAGGGGAAGGTATAATAACATTAGGATACAAGTTTTTCTGATGATTTGATCATCCAAGAGAAATTACCTTCAAAACCCTAGGAGAGGGAAATGAACCTTACCAAGGCACAACTGAAGCATGAACAAGGTGTAAAATGACCCATTGGAACATGACATGATGATGAAAACCCTCTCAATGATGGTACACTCAGCTGAATGGTGACATGGACCAACATTTGGACAATTTTGACAGGAGTAAAAGCAAACCCTAGACCTAATACCTGGTGACCAAATTTTATTTGAAGACTCACTGAAATGACAAAATTTGACCTTGACACCTTAAAATCACTTTGTAAGAGCATGTTTGATCACTGGAGGAAGGCTCCAAAGACTGACACTAACATTGCCTCCAATGGGGATGGTAGCTCCTTGGAGGTGCCAAGAACTACAGATCTTTGTAAAAGCAGACAGCGCCTTCATTTAATGGGAAATGGAGTCAAAACTCAAGCTGAAATTCATGACTGAAAACTGATGACTTGACGACAGAAACTGAATCTCACTCAACTAAAAACTGACTCGATACTCAAACACAATCGACAAACTGGAAAATATGCTCAAAATGGATCTTATTCGTCAAAACCTAATCTAACAGTTTTATTCATCACCTGATCAAGTGAAATGAAACAACCAATGCAACCAGGTAAGTATTGCAGCTGCTGTTTGAATTCTCTGCAAGTGCTTGCTTATGAAAAACAAGAGATAACTACTGAAAGGCAACTCCCATGAAAACTTGTGAACAGATCCGTTGAATACTATGTATTCTCTATCCGCCTCCAAAAACACTGCATAAGGATCTTGAAATTCATGCACACTGGGACTTAGCTCATCCAATAGATTACTTTTCTTCTCCTCATACCATGAATGCAAACTTTGATCTGAGCTTTTTGATGAGCTTTGTGATGAGACTCCTACTAAAAATGACAAAGAGACTGGCTTCCGGATCATGTTTGTATCAGTACACATTTCAAGCTCACATGTAGTCAATGGAGAAAGACTTTGACTGCAGAAATCATCCAACACATCAGCTATTGGATCGTGAAAAACTTGAAAAGACTGTTGCAACCCACTTTCTATTAGTTCCGATGAGATTACATGATTTCCTACAGGTTGCTCATTTGAAGATATACTATGCAATTTACCCTTCAAAAACTGAAATGATTCAAAGCAAAATGGTATGGAATCATCTTGTATCATTTGATCGTATGTGCCAGCTTCCAAGTCTTAATATGCAACTTGAAAATCAATGGCATTCAGGGGCTGCAAATCTGGATATGAGAAGTCTTGAACAAGGCTTTCATTTCCCTCAAGATGATCCAGATCAAGACTTGTTGATAGTTGATTTCTGATTGCATGGAAGTTGTCTCTGATGAACTCAAACGAATCAAAACAAAAAGGCAAAGATCCTTCACTTACCTCAAAATTTGTTGCACTTTCCTCGTCACTGTCATAGCTGATATGCATCGGTTGATCACTTTACTCGAGTTGCTGAAAGTGAACTTCCTCCTTCCACAAACTAGTTGTTGATTTGCATGCAAGATTAGCTTCTGTTTGGAGAACATAATCATCATCATACTGATAAAAATGAGGCAAATCATCAGTATAAAACACATCATCAAGCATACATGTCATATCAACAGATCTCTCTTCTCCAAGATGATCTACAAAACAATCATTATCAGATCTATGACAACTGGGATAAGAAACAAAATGTTTTGGATCATCAACTTGTTCTTCTTCAATCAGCAAGCCATGGGCTTGAACATTATACTCATTCCTTGTGGTGATCTTTTGCATCAACTCTTCCACTGCACTTACCAAAATGTCAAGCTTTACCTCTAGAGATGTCAATTTCTCTGGATCTGTGTTTTTCATCTCTTCTTTCTTCAATTTTTCCCTTCGGATCAGCAAATGAGCCTTTACATCTACTACACGGTTCTACATCTCTTCAAGTGTTGCAAGATTCATTTCTCTCAGCTGAAACTCCATTTCCGGATCAAAGGCACCTGGGTAGTGTAAGAGAGCATAGCTAGGAGGAGGTCTTATATCAACTGGCATCGAAAAATATACTTTGTTAAATCTGGCAGAAAAATGTTGTACTGTCTCCCCTGGCTATCTTTCCATCTGGTTATACTCTTCTATAATCAGGAAAGGGTTTTGTCTGATCACCCACCTGTTGAGGAAAAAATTGACGAACTGTTGGAAATCTGAGATGCTCGCATTAGGCAGGGTTTTGAACCAACTCTTGACTTGGCCTTGAAAAGAAAGAGAAAAAAGACTAATACTGACATCCTCTTCATCAACTTCAAAAAGGTCAAGAAAAGACTCAAAATTCAGAACATGTCTCTCAGAAGTGACGTTGTCGCATTCACCATCAAATCTTGGTAGATATAGATCATGATTTTTAGGGAAAGCATGGGATATAGGAGGTAAAATCAGAGGCTTGTATCGATCTAGAATTTTACAAGGTATAGGGGTATGTACAAATGCTACAGAATCAGTCTTGGTCTCTTGAGGTTCATCAGTTTGAAGACGGTCATCACAAGATTCAGAAGAAAGGTCTTGATCAAGCTCAAAATCATGCAAATATTTGGTATTCACAATCTTCAAAGGGAAGGAATCAAATGCAGGCCGAGGATCTTTTCTCAAATACAATATACTTTGCAAAGCATTCTTGACATTTTCGGGAAAAGAGAAGAAATAATTTAGAACAAAGAAAAAAATGTCTTGGATGAAATTCCAACTTGGATACCTGATCTTTCCATATTGTCCTTTCATGTTTCTGCTGGTTAGGTTCATCCTTCAGTGGAGTCCTTGGATCTGATCTCGAAACTGATTTAGAGTCGCCAGGTGAATGATTTCAGCCTTGCGGTGTCTGATCGTTGTCCACCATCAACAATCAGATCTGAACTTGATTAGATTTAATGAGGAAACCAGATGTTTAGTTCATAAACTAGACTGGAGACTGACTGAAGCAGCATTCATCTACTTTCTCTAATGCAAACCAAGAGCGTTTCGAAGGCTACCTGGCTAACTTCAGGCTCCATCTATAGTTTATAAAGCAAACAACAAAATTTTCTTCCCAGTATGGTTGCCACTATGTTATTGCATAAATCTACCTCAGGCTAAAGGAAGGTAGAGTCTAGGGTAACATCAAACCACGCTTAATCTGGTAGCTAGCCCTACCAAATCAGGAGAGAGGGCTCTCTCCGGGTCAATCTCAGCAAAAATAATTAATGAGGCTTGAGATGAATTGAAATAAAAGCTAATTTTAGGCTAGGTATATATGTAAAATGTTTTTATTTGATTTTGGGGGTTTTTTATTGGAATCAAAGGGAAAGACAAATTTTGGGTCTGGGAAATGATCAGTTTTGCAGAGGGCTGAATGGGGCAAGGAAAGAAATTGTGGGTATTTTAAAATTAATTGAAATGGATAGATCAGATAGGTGAAGTGAGGTTGAAGAGAAGACAAGAGGAATTCAAGAATCCTCTTGAGAGACAGGTTAGAAAACATGGAAAATTAAACAAAATTTCAGGTAGAACAGCATGAATCTAGGCTGGTTCACCTTTATCACTTATTTGTTTAATTTAAGAAGAAAGGAGAAGGGAAATGATACACATGAAACTTCAGTAAAATTACAATCACAAAGAGAAACACACCATCAAAACATAGAGCCACATGGATCCCAAAGAGTGTTGCAAACCCTGGTCTATTCCTTTGCCAAAATGCAGAGATGAAATGTACAATGAAGCTCTAAGCAATCCCAAGTGTCCAACCCTGAAAATGACTGAGAAAATACAAGATATAGACAAGCATAAATCATCCCCATGCCTCTAGGGGTCGAGCTCACTATTTTAGGAGCTGTTTCAACAAGATCTAAACTAATAACTGGAAAATAGGCAGTGGAACATCTTGCCTCTATAAGATAGGAAACTGATTCATTTAGTTACAATTCACTCTTTGGTGAATGAATCTACTTACATGAGTGAAAATTAATCAAAATTACATCAAAACCATGAAATTACATCAAGTTACATCAAGATCTGTACATTTGAAGATAAAAAAGTCAAACTGGCCAAAACTAGGCGAAAAACTGAGTTACTGAGTGAAAACTAGGCCAAAACTCCCAATGCGTCGCGCCTGAAATCTCTATGCATCATGCCACTTTGGAGCTGATTTTTAGGGCCTTATCAAAGTCCAAATTGAGTTCAAGATAGGTCGTTGTAAATCTCTTCCTATCTACTTTCCAACCCAAGTGGAATTTCTGAATTTGGTTGCCATTTTCCCCTCCAAAAATCAAATCTCCCAACACTGCTTCTTGTGTGTCCAAAAAGTGGCAGAGAGGCCATTTTTAAGGTGTTTTTGACCCTTCAGGTAACCAAAAACTTGTCAAAATCATTAGGTAATGGGTAGGCATGCATAAATTCTGATGAAAAATCTAGAAATGCAAAATTTTCTTCAAGAGGAGCTGCCAAATATAAGCGCGCACCAAGTGGCGCGAGGCGTTGGGCAGGAAAATCTGTGTTAAGGCCAAAAAATTCAAAATTGACAAAAATTTTCCCAAATTTCTTGAAATTTGGGCTGAATTTCCACCATCAAGTGCTATGTTGAGCCAAATAAGCTTCGTCCAAAATTTGGAGTCTATCATGCCTTTTGCGATGCTTTAATGCCCTCTTTAACTTTGCCTTCAAGATCTTGATTCGTGCCTTGCAAACATGATTTCTTGCCCAATAATGATTCTTCATGTGCTTGAGCATGTTATTTTCCTTGTTGGCCTTCTCCAATAGCTTTTCCAAATGAATATTTACCCTTTCAAGTCAATTTTCGCGATTAGCCTCAATTTCTTGCTCAATGGATGTCATCTCACTTTGGCTCCTTTGGGCAGCTTACCGTTTTGCTTTCATGTTTTTGAGCGCCATGGATGAGTGGGACTGATGAGGGGAGGATTTGATGCTAGCTGTAGGATTTTCGGGAATTAAATGGTTTAGAGGATGATATCTATGGTTTTGGGATAGCGGGATTAGGGATTTAGGGTTAGTTGATTAGGGATATGGGAATTAAGGAATGAGTGGAGGAAATGTAACGAAAGGGGAAAATGAAGGAATAAAGGAGTGAGGGAGTGACAGATAGCTAGGAGTGGAATTGGTAGTAATAAATACAACTCATAAACCCTATGCAACTGCTTTTGGCAAGAAATGTAAAGAGTTAGGGTTTTGATTTTTTCTCATTAAATCACCATAAGCACCAAGAGAAATTCATTCATTGGTCATGGAGGGATGTTAACTTACTTAGGAAATGAATAATTTAGAAATTTGAGAGCTTTGGTGGAATATTTGAATGGATTTCGGGCTTTTTAGCCCAATGCGCCGCGCCATCTCAATGCGTCGTGCCAGTTCATTTTTCACACTGCAGAGGGTTGCCCAATGCGTAGCGCCATCTCTATGCGTTGTGCCTTTTTTCAGGAGACTTTTAGAGACCTTCCTGGTGTCAAAATTGGGCTCATGATAGCTTGTTGGAAATATTATTGAGTATACTTTCCAATCCAACTGAAATTTTTCAATTTGGAGCTCATTTTCCCTGTCAAATCTCAAATCTCCCAAGACTGGTCAAAATGTGCAAAATGAGGCTGCCTCAAGGCATAGTGTTGTTGAAGTCAACTTTTGAAGGTCTTCCGCAACTCCACATTGAGCTCATGATAGCGCATTGGAAATCCCTTTGTGTCTAGTTATCATTTGACTCCTTAAGCAAGTCATTTGGCCAACCAAGCTAGGAGAAATCGTGATTTTCCCAAGGTCACTTCAGAGGTGCATCAATTCTCCTGAGGAAATTGTAGGTTTGACATTTCTCTAAAACCATGAGACCTGTGTAAAAATTGAAGGAGGTTTTTCTTCCTTGGCCTATTTTGGACGAAAACCTCTCTCATTTTTCCCAAATTCATCTTTTCTTGCTCAGAAACATCATTGGAGTAAAACCTATCCCGATGTGTGGAACAAGGGATTTGTCGAAATGAAGCGAAATGAAGGGGATAAGGGGCTTATAAATTCTTGAGAAAATTTTGGGAAGTAGGGAGGGATGATAGGAAGCAGGGGAAAGTGTAATTTCAAAGATTTAGTGAGGGGAAGGGGTCCAAAAGGGAAAAACACGGGCCTAGCCTAGAAAATTGCCAAGTTGTAGCAAGAAACTAGGGTTTGTGCGAAAATGAGGAATTTGGGGGATCAAAATGATGGGAAGTGTTTAATAAGGTACATTAAGGATAGGGGAAGGTATAATAACATTAGGATACAAGTTTTTCTGATGATTTGATCATCCAAGAGAAATTACCTTCAAAACCCTAGGAGAGGGAAATGAACCTTACCAAGGCACAACTGAAGCATGAACAAGGTGTAAAATGACCCATTGGAACATGACATGATGATGAAAACCCTCTCAATGATGGTACACTCAGCTGAATGGTGACATGGACCAACATTTGGACAATTTTGACAGGAGTAAAAGCAAACCCTAGACCTAATACCTGGTGACCAAATTTTATTTGAAGACTCACTGAAATGACAAAATTTGACCTTGACACCTTAAAATCACTTTGTAAGAGCATGTTTGATCACTGGAGGAAGGCTGCAAAGACTGACACTAACAGGTTGATTGGGGACCATGTCTTAACCTTAGCCCCATCCCCCAAATTCATTACAATGAAACTTCAAATACAGGATCGCGCCATAGTGTATTAAGACTCACTCGACAGTGTAGTGGTATTGCATTGTGCTGCCACCCCACCGGTCTTATGTTCGACTCACTTGGAGGAAGTTTGATGATAAAAAAATTTTAAATGACTGTTGGGAGGCCACGTGGATACCCACCATTGGCCCACATGGCCCCCATTCATTGGAACACGATATTCCAACCATAACCAATCAGAACATAGCAAATTAGACTAATGCAGTGATGCCACTTCGAAACCTTCCATTGGCCCTAGAAACAGGTTCAAACTACCCAATGTTGCATAGTATTTTGTCACATTCCTCAGTTCTTATCCCAAGTATCGTATTTTGTGTCACTCATGTCACAAAAATCCCAAAGCGACAAGTGTTGTGTAAACTTATTCATCTTGGATAACATGCTTAAAGTATCCCTAAAGACCTAAAAGATAAATTCCTTGAAGCCTTTCTAGAAAGTTTGTAAGAAACCCTAAGTTGCAAGCCCATCATGGTTCTCCCCTTAATAGGCTAGTGCTTGTCACCCTATCCCTAACCTGTGAATAACACTTCCAGTGCGGGAATTCTGCAGTAAATTCTCATTGGTCCTCTTCAGGCATGTCCTCCAAAAATGGAGCAGAGTTCCCTTTCTTGTGTCAAGCTCCTTAAAAAATGAAAAAAATTCTTCAAAGCAGAGTTCCCTGTCTTGTGTCAAGCTCCTTAAAATATGAAACATGGTTTTCAAAGTAGAGTTCCTTGTCTTGTGTCAAGCTCGAAAAATGAATCAAAGTTTTTGGAGTAGAGTTCTTTTCTTGTGTCAAGTTCCTTAAAAAATGAAACAAACTCTCTGGAGCAGAGTTCCTTTTCTTGTGTCAAGCTCCTTAAAAAATGAAACAAGGTATTCTGACCATAGTTCCTTGTCTTATGTCAAGCTCTTTAAAAAATGAAACACGGTGTCATGAGGATAGTTCTTTTACTATGTAAACCTTGTTAAAAAATGAAATAGGTCCATATGAGCATATTTCTTTTATTATGTCAAGCTCGGTAAATAATGAAACAAATCCCCTTCTAATTCGAGTCTTTGATTTGACCTCGTAAATTCCTAGTTGATTATTTCACTCGATTTCATAAATGAACCTTCACTCCATACAACTGTTAGTAACCAGTATTCTAATTAGGTGAATGAGATGATGCTTGGGGGGCATGTACCTCGGATTGAGTCATTATGATGGGGGTGTGCAAAATTATTCCAAGCACGAATTAAGTGATTATGCTGGGGGTGTGCAAAATTATTCCAAGTATAGTTTGCCTTTTTTTTAAGCTCATGTAAAAGTGAAACAAATCACAAGCATAGTTTTTCCTAATGTTTCAATCTTGTGAAAAATTGAAACCAATTTCGATCATAGTTTCCCATGTTTCAAGATTGTGTAAAAATGAAACCATCCCCATTAAACCTCTTATGATTTCCCTTTATTTTCCTTTTCTGCCAGATGATCCTTGGTTTTCTCACTCCATCGTCACCATATGCTTAGACGATCATACACTCTCACTTGGTTGTTTTACCCTTTCATAAGGAACCATTGTGATGAGTGGTATTATTAGCCAACCTCTTGAATTTTATGTGTTTTGGGCAGTTCCATCATCACTGGAACCAGTTGCTATCCCTTTATACCTCTTGTTCCTCTAGGAGGAGTCCTCTTTCAACTCTTTTCAGACTCCAAAAATATTAAAATATTGTCTAGAAATTGTCCTTTCGAGCTCATTAAAATAAATCAATTGACATCATCTCAGCATACGTTTACCCATTTTTCAGGCTAAGGTTGGCTAATTTTAAAAAGGGAATACCTTGGTTAAAAATGATCGAGAGGTTCTCTCTAATATAGCTTTATACCTTTTTGGATTCGAGGGACTATCTAAAAAAAGGGACCGTTCAGATTTTTCTTTTATGTCTCCTTTTCAAACTCCATAAATATGAAAAATATACTGAGGTAACCCTCTATCTGATTCATAAAACATTAAAAATAAAGGACTTGTCACCATGATGAGATAGATTAATCCCTCCGTTGAACTTGTAAAAATTAAACGACGAAGGACTTGTCAGCATGACGAGACCAAGTTACCCCTCCGTCGGACTCATAAAACTTAAACGACGAAGGACTTGTGACCATGACGAGACCAAGTTACTCCTTTCTAGGATTCGTTAAACTTACTCGGATGGATTCATCTGAAGGGTGAACTTATATGTCAATCATATGGTATCCTCTTCAAGCTTTATATAAAAAATAAAGAGGTACTTTCTAGAAATAGAGGGGTAAAATGGAAGTAAAGCATGTTTTGTATTTTGTAACGAAGGAAACATGTTGCTCTTAAACATGACACTCATCTGCATTTTGTGTTGGGTTGGGGATATCCTTCATTCATCATTTTATTTCTTGGGTTTGGGAAATCTATTTTCCTATAATTTGATCATCAGTTCCTATAACCATGAAATTTGATCCCATTTTGAGTCAAATGCTGCCAAACTCCGGAGTCGCGTCGCCAATATGTTCAAAAGAAGTCCTAACTGTAAAAGTCAAACATTGTCTACTTATTTGACCCTCTCAGCAACAATTTTGAATAACTCCTATCATCTTTGGAAATAATTTGTTTCGCGTCGATGGAATGGGAATGATTATGAACCTCCTTCGATGAATCACTTCCTCTCGACTTCAGCTTATTATCCAGGAAGTTGGTCTAGAAACTCAATACCTTGGAGCTTGCATGCCTCAATGGCAATTTCTTTGTGTTTGACGAAAAGTTCACATCATTGGCCTTCAATCGAATGATTCTGCAAGTGTTTGAATTCAATTCATTCATTCACACTTGTATATTGTGTTGTCGTACCTTGAAGGCCATCGTCAATATTGGTGGTTTCTCTCGAACCTGTTAATGGTTTATCTTATTGGTTGGTAATCAAGTGGTTTCTACCATGATCGACATACATATATTTACATGGTTATATTTATATAGTGGGTAGATCGAGATAGAAATAAAGACCCTGGATCACATCTATTATTATCCAGGTTGCATGAAGTTATTGAGTATTAATGATTGTACACATGATCCTTTCTATACGGATGGTTGCGACCATACCGTGGTTCATGTGTTATTTGATGCCTATTAAAAGATATGTTCTTAGGCATGTTCATATAAGAGATGTAATATATTGTATTATGTTTGATTAGTAGGTATCCTAATGGTGGTTTTCCAAAGTCCTTGCCATGGCTGATAAAGTGATTCAACCATCACTTTTGGTTATGATTTCATGCTTTAGGGGGCATCTGATACACAATATTTTTGTCACATTCCTCATTTCTTATCCCAAGTGTTGTATTTTCTGTCGCTCATGTCACAAAATTCGCAAAGTGACAAGAGATGTGTAAAATTATTCATTTTGGATAACATGCTTAAAATATCCATGAATACCTAAAAGAGAAATTCCATGAAGCCTTTCTTCAAAGTTTATAAAAAATCCTAAATTGCAAGCCCAATGTTGTTCTCCCCTTAATAGCCTCGTGCTTGTCACCCAGTCCCTAACCTATGAAAAATGCTGCCAGCACAGGAATTCAACAGTAAAGTCACATTGGTCCTCTTCAGGCAAGTTCTCAAAAAATGGAGCAGAAGCTTTGCCCTCTAGAACTCTCGAGAACAAAGTTCTGGTACTTGTTTTTTGAGGATATGTTCAAATACTCCCATTTTTTACCCTTGATCTTACTTCTAAATATTTTCCCCTTTGAGATAAGGCCTTTCCCCCTCATTAGTGGATATATAATGTCTCCAACTCTGCTATAAGAGAGTGTCATGCTAGTGTTGGTTAGTCTTGGATTGTCATTGCTGGTTGCCATTCCTGTTCCTGATTGCGCCTAGATGTCATCGATTTGACGAGGAAGGATAAGATATTGAAGGGCTTGGCTTGGACTTAGATTTCCATTCTAAAGGAAGCCTCCACAATCAAGGCACTGGTTGTAAGCTTCCCTTTGTTTAATTACTAATACAAATTATGCTTTGCTTCCCATGAAATTGTTAATATTATTTGGTTCAACATGATATTCCTTGATATGTCATGTGGTTTAATTTGAAATATATATATTCTGTATCTTTCATTTGTTGTCGCATGATATTTCTTGCATGTATTCATACGCATAAGGTATACTTAGGAGTGAGCCTGGAAGTGAAAGGATCAACATCGACATCAAGGAAACAAATGTATAGGAGAGAGGTAGGCCATCTCCCTCTCTCAAGTTATTTCGATTTTAAACTAGGAAATCTTTTATTTTTTGTCACAGTTGTTACTAGAACCACTTATTGGGCTAGAGGGATCACTTTTTTTCTAAAGAAGGGATTTTCCTACATAGCACTCAGTCACCCTTCCCATTCAACGTACTTGTATCCAACCTGAAAATGTTTTAGTTCTTTCGGAAAACAATCAAAACATGATATAAGGAGAATACAATATTCGTTTTCAGTGATTTAAGTTGCGTTGGAATCAGGGTGACGAGATCTACATTTTGGCATTGGTTTCGAGTGTTACACTTCATTTTTTTGAATTCATCAGTCCTTATCCTAAGTTTCGTCTTTTGTGTCGGTCATGCCACAAATGTTGCAAAGCGAAAAATGATGTGAAAAATTATTCATCATGGATAACATGCTTAAAATATACTTGAAGACCTAAAAGATAAATTCCTTGAATCCTTTCTGCAAAAGTTTGTAAAAAAAACTAATTTGCAAGACCAATGTTATTCTCCCCTAAAACATCTCATGCTTGCCACCCTATCTCTAACTTGTGAAAAGCACTGGTAGCATGGGAATTAAGTAGTAAAGTAATAGTGGTCCTCTTCAGGTAGGTTCTCCAAAAATGGAGCAGAAGCTCCTTCCTCTAGAACTCTCGAGAATGAAAGTCTGGTACTTGTTGGTTGAGGATATGGTCGAGTTCTCAAATTTTGAACCTTTGATCTTATCTCCAAGGATTTTCCTCTTTGAGATAAGACTTATCCTCCCTCTTTTGTGGATCCATAACCTCATCAACGATGTTATAAAATAATACCATGCCTTCCCAAAATGGTTGGTTATTGCTGGTTTCCATTCTTCTTCCTGATTGCGCCTATATGCGGTCAATTTGTAGAGAAAGGAGAAGAGATTGAAGAGATTGGCTTGGACTTCGATTTCCATTCCGAAGGAGGCCTCCAACATCAAGGCATCAATTGTAAGCTCTCCTTTGTTCATTTAATAATACAAAGTGTGTTTTTCTTTCCATGAAGTTGTCAATATTAAATTCTTTATTATGATGCTCCTTGATCTTTCATATGGTTTACATGGAAATATATATATGCTATGTCTCTTTTGTTTGTCCTCGTATGATATTTTTTGTAGGTATTCAAACGTAAAGGGCATAGCATGGAGTGAGGATATAAGTGAAAGGATCAGGATTGAAATCGAGAAAATGATAACATAAGAGTGAGGTAGGCCATCTCCCTCACTCATGTCATATTGATGTTAAACTAGGAAATCTTGCATTGTTTGCCATGGTTGTTACTAGACCTACTCATTGGGCTAGAGGGATCACTTCTTTCCAAATAAGGGATTTCCCATATAAAAAATTGGTGACTCCACTGGGAAACCCTACATCCTTTTCACCCTCTTCTCATTTTTTGTCTCCATGCTTAGTTTGGACAACCTTTTAGCGACTACTTGCCATGTTTTGTTTTTCAGTCTATATTATGGCTTGCAAGTGTTTTAAGGTATAAATTCTAAAGTTTTTCCTCAAGAATTGCTTGTTTTATCCCTCCTGTCCTTGCTCAAAATTTTTTTTAATAGATACAGTCGTGCTTCCAACATTGGTTTTTTCTGATACAGTCGCACTGAAGACCACTGGTGTTAATTAGAGGTTTGGGGTGGTCATAGAAAGTAGATATTTTTTAGTCTCTTATCGAAAAACCTTATGTGTCTTGGTCCTTGAATTTTTTTCCTTTCTTTGACTACATTATTTCTTTCTTTGAGTGTTTTCAGTCTCTTGCAAAAGTAAAAAGTTGGTCTTATGATTTAAGTGGTAATTGTGTTTTGATTGGGTCTCTTTGTTTTGGGTCAATTTAAATCTCTGTTTACTGCTTGTATCATTCAAGAAACACTGATTCTCTGTTATAGAAAAATGGTAATCTTTGTGAATTTTTAAAGAAATTGGGTCTTGCATCTATTTAATTTTCGTTTCAAAAATTACTTTTCATCAAGTGCATGAGATTACTTGCATTCAAAGGATAGTTTTTGTAATTTGTTGTTGGAAATAGATTACATTTTTTCAATAATTGAAAACTTAAAAGTGAATTAGTTGCACCAAATGCATTTCATCGTTCAAAGAGAAAAAGAAAAAGAAAAATTAAGATAATTGCATATTATTGAAAGTAGAAATAATTTTACTTTTAAAAAGTTTCAGTTGGGATAGTGAAAGTGAAATCGTCTTTACTTTTTAGAATTTTCATTTTGAAAAGTTAAAAGTGAAAGCTAGTTGGGGGGCATTTTTCTTACTGCATTTTGTTTTATGCATTACTATTTGTGATCTATTCCCTTATTAGTTTAACTTTCATTGAAATAAAAAGAATCCTTTTATCATATAGCTGCATCTTAGGTGTTCGGGTGACATCATTTTGAGCCCAAAATCGAAACTTAATTGAAGATCAACATTAAAATTTACCTCAATTAACATAAGGATCATTTGGAATCCAACGCAAACATTTAGAGGTCTAGGCTAGAGACGTGTTCCTGCATCATAAAACGTAGAAGTTGTCACTAACAGCCTGTGTTGCATCTCACGGGTGATATCTCGTCTCACGTATGAAATTATATAGGACTATGCTCCACGTATGCTAAGTATATGGGAACTCTCTCATTGAAAAGTTACACATTAGACAACGATACTACAGACTGAGCTCCCATGTACCATCACATGTATTTTGGGAGACCCCAATAGGTTTCTATCCTGCCATAAGTAACCGAGTTGGCTGCCTTGTAAACCATGATACACCGAACACAACATTAAGGGAGAATGGATGTTTTATTTCAAGTCCTCAGTTCGTCAAGGTGTATATTGAAATTCACAGTTGCTTGGTAATAATTTTTCCTATATTACACTTTATTTATTTATTTTTATATTAATTTCTAAAATTTATTGTCCACAGAATAACATCTTACCCGTGCACAGATCCTTAGTAGGTATTAGGTTGAGAATAATGGAACAAGTTCCTGATTTTATGAATCAAGGAAACCTTTCGAAAGGGAGTCATGGTCCTTTTCCTTCTTTTGTAAATATTTGTGCTCGCTATATGGAAACGTTGTCCCTTTCGGGATTTACCATTGGTTTTCTAGTTTGGCTATTTTCGACCCCCATGGTTCTGAATGTACAAGCTGCTTCTCAGCCAAGTTCACCTCCACTTGAACATTATCAACCTCATGTTGATCCTAAGTTTAACCCCTTGCATTATTCACCTATTTCTTCACCCTATTCCTTCCCTTCTCTTGGTGAAATTCTATATTCTAGTAACTAGGAAGTTAAGAAGAAGAAGAAGAAAAAAAAAAGCAAGGGGGCAACCAAGTGACCATTGCTAAAAAATGAAACTGATGTTGAAAAATATTCAAATTAGTCCCGCAAAATCAAATTCCTTTCCAAGTTATGAAAGGTTGAACACCTTCTTAGATATTGTACTGGAATTCCTAGGGTATTATAAGTGTGGTCCACCAAATCAAATTGAAATTTGTAATTTGGCCTCTAGAGATCATGCTAGTGATAAACCTTCAACTAGTGATAATAAGGTTCATAGGAAAAAGGGTAAATTAAAATTTCCCTGTAGGTTGAGTGAAGGGAATAATCCCATTAACCTTTGTCCTTACATTGATGAAGATTCCAAAGTGTTAGAAAACCTTACAGCTTCTCGGTCTCATCTTTCGGATCATTATCGATAAATTTCTCTTAGTCCTATGCTAGTCAATGACATGATTGATCAGAATCCATCTCTCATCAATCCCACTCTCTCTGAAAGTAAAAAACATGAGTTCATTCCTGACCAACCATTGGTTGAGAAAATGGTTGAATCGGTTCCACCTTCAGTTGATCCTCCACCCCTTCTGAAGGGAGTGAACCTCATACCGCTCATTTTCTTCATATTTCTTTAGATTTGAATGACCTAGGGGGAAATCCTCACATTCCCATGGTACAAGAGGGAAATCATACCATTCCCATAGTACAAGGAGGAATTTAGCTCATTCCCATGACACCCCCTCCCAGTATTATGGTCACTACTTTTGATTCCAGTCCACTGGAAGGATACCGTCTTCCTTCTTATGTTCCCTTTCAGATCACAATCCAGGCTTATAATGTGGTCGTACCTAACACAATTATATATGAAGGCACATATTTTAGTATTATGTCCTAAACTACTTGGGAAGCTTTAGGTTCTCTGCAGCTTGTGTCTGTTATCCAAAATCTGTTGGCTTTTAACAGAGGAACTAGTCAACCAATAGGGATCCTTCCTAAGTTTCCTATTACTTTGGTAAGAAAAATTGTCTATATAGACGTTTTTGTCATGGTACCCCTCATCACAAAAGGTTTGGTAATAAAATACTTTGAAAGAAAGCATTGGGATACTATGGTAAGATATATACGAGAAAAATCACATAAAGGAAATGAAGTGGTCCTTTTGCACAAAAGGCGACATGTGAAAGACATTAGAAAAGGAGTTATAACCACGCAAAAGGGTCTGCAGGCCATATAACAGGTTAAGTACCAAAGGCGCAGCCACATGGAAACATTCCGGGGGTACCAAGGGAAGAATGGAGAGATGGGAGATTTGACCCCTAAAATGACATGATGTCATAACCTAGCGGGGCCGCATTTCTCTCGTTCTGTGGGTCTATAATGTAGTGCGAAGAGATTTCCCAAGCCCCCCCCAGAATTATATGGTGGGCTCCCCGAAGCGAATAGGTGGCGCATTCTGAGGTAAAGGTACAGTATGTTAGGGAACCTTGTACACAACCAGTACCAGTTTTAAACCCGACTCATGGCACACACCTACCCGGTCTTGAATAACCAATAACCTGGTGCCACGTGTCTCAGTGATGACGTCCTTATGATGTCAGCCCTCCTAGTTGTCAACCGAGCCTTGTTTTACTTAAAATTGGCTTGTTTAACCCTCTTAGAGACTCATTTGGGTAAATCACTCATTTTTACATTTTTTCGCCACAGTTAAAGTATGGATTTCAGGAGAAGGTTGCTTTCAACCCCCTCCCCGCATCGTTTTCCTTCTTGGTTATCTCCCACATAGGTCACAAGTAAATAGCCATTTCCGTTACTTACGTTTTTCCTTCCTTTTTCTCTTTCAACATGGTCGTCGCAAGAGTAAAGTCTAAGAAATCTGAACCTAAAACTCCCCAAGCATGTGAAGTTAGGGCCATCCCAGGACCCAACCCCCTTACTGATACGCAGGCTCACATTCGTGACCCGCAGTACCCTTTTAGTGTTTCCCATGTCTGACCTAACTTACTTGAAAGTCATGTGAAAGGCCAAGATCGATTCCGAGTTGTTTGGTCTGGCCTGTACTACCAGAGAGCTCCGACCACTTTCCCAGTTACAGAATTCATCTGTTGGCTCAGAGATGCCTATGACGAGTGCAAAGAGGTATTCCTCTCGGCTTAGGGAAATAAGGTCTTCCGAATTCCCCCTGAGCTCATTAAGAAAGATCTTCGTTTCCCACACAACCCTGAATATGTCACATTCACCGAGTTATCCTTGTCGTGCCAGTTCTCTAAATTACCCCAGAAGCAACAAAGTGACTTCCTCTCCTCCATCACAAATTCCCGCCTTAATTCCCTTTCGTCTTCGGATATGGTACCCTTGACCTCATTTTTCGATGGCCTCCAGTCGATTCTCACTCTCATCTCTAGTTTATTAGGTCTTATGGAGGTCGAAAGGGTGTCTAAAGAATTTACAACCCTCCTCTGGCTCATGTCTCAACCAGGTGTTGTTCTAGATATTCCAACCTTTCTATATTTGGCCATCTAGACCCAATTCCAAGAAATTTCCTCTTCGGGGGCTTTTTGTTTCTGCTCACTGGTTTTTTACCTGTTTCTGTTCAAAAATTCTGACAAGTTTGAAGATTTGGGCCTTGAAAATCTCTCTAGAACGAACGGCCATCCCAGAACCATCTTTGAGTGGAACATTTCAGTATGGAAGCAGCCAAATGGGAGGGGATGCTCAAGGTTCTTGAACAAGTTCATGTCCATTGCCTATACCATAATTCATGACAGTCCCCCTTCCAGGATATTTCCCGAGCACAAGGACTGGTTGCAGTTTAGCGAGGAAGAAAGTACAGGGGATTGGTATTTGTTTGATGATTATACCAAGATCAGGGTTTATGGTGCGGATGTGCCTCCTTACTGCCTTATGTTGTTTCTTGCCATGTGGGTTTTCGCCCTCATGTACATTCGTTAGACCATGAAGGCCGACCAGTTTCATTTTTTCCCCTATAATAAGGTTTATATTATCAAGCTTCCTACCACCATCGACCCATTTACTGTTAACTCAAGACATGCCCTCTGCATAGTGGAAACACTGCTTCAGGGAATGGATTTAGTGTTGGGGAAAGTTTGGCCCTATGACCCGAAAGGAATTATATCAAGTAGGAAAAGGAAGATTAGGTCAACTACATATGTGCATGAGACTAGGCCCTTCATTGAATGGAGAGCTAACCTTGACACATGGCCTTTGGCTTCGCAGATGGAGGCCGAGTCTTTAGCAGCGGAGGGAAGGGGCAACACCACTTTAGCAGGCACAGGAAAAAAAGGGCATAATGACGAAGCTGAGTTTTCAGAAGAACCAGAGGGATTGGATATAGGGGAGGGATCTCATCCCTCCAAGAAGCAAAAAAGTGACGAGATGGAGATCCTTTGGGATGAACCACTCCCGGAGGAATTGGTTAGGTATGGAGAGCCTGATAGAGGCAAGGCAGGTTTCAGAGTAAACTATGACGGAGCGTCATCTTCAGAACCTTCTGGATTATCACAGGCCACTTTGGTAAGTGGAGTCGAAGTGAGAGAAGAAATCAAAAGCATAAACAAGACTGTGAGGGAGAAACTTCGGGAAGAATTGGCAAGTTTCGTAGAAAAATACCATACCTGGCTCACTACAGAAATGGAAATGGACAAAGAACAACTGATATTTGCTATCACGGAGGTAGTGTTGGAACCCACCACTAATGAAGTCAGCTAGAAGGTGCTGGAGTTAGCTGTGAATTTGTCACAAGTTCCCTTGATTGATAAACTAGGTTTGCACCAATGCATTGGAGACATGTTGAGAGACGAGGTCATGAAACTGGCACTAGATTTGAGAAAGATCGAAGAAAAATATAGGGAGGTGGTAGATAATCTGAAAAAGGAGAGGAAAAATGCCAGGGGGGTCAAAAATAATCTTCATCATCTCAAGAAAATAATGAGCGAAAGGGGCAACGACAAGGATGGAATCCAGACGAAAATCATCTCGGACTTAGAGGTCGAAAATTTGGAATTGAAAAAGAGACTTAAAATTCCTCGAGCAAGCTATGTGCGACCTGAGGAATTAGATCAAGTATAAAAGGAAAAGACGGGCCTTACAGATACCCTCACCAGGGAAAGAGACAAGAATTCCAAAACAGTCAAAGAGCTGGCTGCCCTTAGACGAAGATTCACTGACTTACAAGAGAAGTGGGATACTCATGTCTGTGCAACTCCAACTCCTGACCCGTTGGATGCGACCTCAGCATAGTTAACTAAGGCCCTCTCGGACCTCCAGGTTTTTGAGAAACAAGCCCTCACCACTCAGCAGAGGATTCAAGAACTGACGATTAGGGTTGAACAAAACAATAAGATCATAGTGGCTTTGCAAACCGAGGTAGAAGAAGCAAATAAGGAGAAGAAGTTGCAAGAGAATTTTATCAGGGATCTGAATAACCGAATGAAAGGAAATGCAACTCTCCTTGAAGCCAGGTGTCTCATTTGGGTTGATATCAGAACATAGGTAAGGATGTTTGGATTATCTCATGCAAATGAATGAAAAGAAAGTGGTTGTCCAATCATGTAAAGATAAATTGCAAGAAGGGCAAACTGAAGCTGAGGAAAAGGTGGCCAAAAGATATATTTCCTACCTAAATGGTTTACACTCAAAAGAGTTGGATATGCAAGGAATTGAGGACCACTTCAAAGGAGTGATGGAGATCAGGCGGATAATTGAGAAGGAGACAGCATGCATGAATGCCTTGAGTAGTTTGGATCATGTCGCTAAGGGAGTAGGGAAGTTATAAGAGGAGTGGCATGAGTTGGTAAGAATAGGCCTCCCCTCATGGTGGAATTCTGAAACTGCCACTTTCTCAAGTTTAACTGATTACGAAGAGAAGATGGCAGCAGTAATGAATCAAACAAATCTTTTGTATGAAAATACCACCCGCCTAAAGGCTGAAACAATAATTGCTGCCCTTGAAACAGAAATTTCCCTCCTCTGCCAAATCAAATAGTGTTTGATGGTGCCAGTGGATTATTCAGAATTAACACATATGCAAGCCTCGGTGGAGATCTTTTTTACAATGCCCTTGCCAGGAGCGGCCATGTGGCAGAAATGTAGTAAGTTCATGAATGTGTCATCAATCACACCGTTCATCCAGTCTACACCACCTCAGAATTACAAAGCAGGTTCCTCTGTGTCGTCAGTGCTGCCAACTCAGCCAGCTGCTGCTACCCCTCGCTCCACCAAAAAATGTTGATCATGTTCTGGCCATAGTGGAATTTTACTTTTCTTTTCTTACTTTTGTATTATCGGGTGAAATTCTAATTTCATCCAATGCACTTTTTATCGTTCTATTCAAGTAGTTATATTTTCAGTTATCGCTTAGGCTAAGGCAACTACAGGGATGATGAGAGGCATTCTTCCTCATCATCGATTTTTTATTTTGATAAAGACAGGTAACGGAAAATATATTTCCAGGAACACATGCTGATCTAAAAGATCTTTTTCCAAGAAGAGACCAAGAAAAATATAAAAAGAGGACCCAAAGTCTAAAAAAGGGTTCCGGATTTGGAGAATAGAGACTGTTATTAATAATTTCCCTTTTTGTAAAGTTTTTAGGATTTCCTCTGTGTCATGTTGAAGAATCCTGATGGGAAAGAATATAATGAAACAATTTTGCTGTGAGATGGATTCCTGGTGAGACCAGTTGCAGTTTGTACTTATTGTTTAAATCTAATACAAAAGTTTTTGCATCTCGTCATTACTTCTGTATTATATTTCATTTTCTTCTGGAATGCAAGTACACGATTAATTGGGATGAATTTATCTTTTCCATATACTCATGTCTTTAATCTATGGTGCTTTAAATATGGCTCAGGGCTATGATGTTAGTTTCATATGTTACACTTCATGTATCCATTTTCTTCTATATTGACTGCTGATAGATTCTTAGGCAATGTTAAGCCTATCTGTGGTTAATATCCTCTCTATTTGCTTCCATTTTCACTCCACTCTATACACTTTTATATCTATGTGCTTCGTTTCACAATCTGGTCCTTCCCACAGCTTGTAGATCTATATTTTGCTTCGATAATATTTCCACAAGACCCTAATTGCTTGCTATCGGGTATTGATGTATATTCATTCCTTTCTCGAGATCTTGGTCCCAATTCATGAAGTCATAGAAATTGTTTTTTAACAAGAAGGTATTTTCCACTGACCACGGAGAATTTCTTTATATCTTCTTGGCTTTAAGATGGCCTAGGCACTGGTCCTTCACAACTCAGGGCTATCTCTAGGAGCTACAACAGACGTAATGGTTGTTCAAAAACCCTTGTATTTTAATTTAATCCTTGGCCATGACTATATATATGTCATGGGAGCTCTTGCCTATTCTCTCTTTCATGTGATATGTTTCCCACATGAAGGAATAATTGTGACCATTGATCAAATTTCATTCATTGGTCCTAATTCGTCTCCCAATCAACCAAAATGTATTAATGGTCATTATATGAAAGTGGTATCATACACACCACAGGTTAATTATTTGGCCACCTAGTCCATGCCCACGTCTACTGATGATCTAGTTAGTGATATAGTACATCATGTGTTGGGGTCATTGGAGCCCGATATTTCCATTAGATCCTTTGATATGTATCCCTTCCAGAGAATTGTTATCCCATTTGATGTGAACCTCTTGGAAGCCATGACCTATTATGGGTCATGATCAAGTTTCCAGAGCAAAATTCCTTGTTTTGTGTCAAGCTCCTTAAAAAATGAAACAAGGTGTCATGAGGATAGTTCTTTTACTATGTCAACCTCGTTCAAAATGAAACAGATTCCTATGAGGATAGTTCTTTTACTATGTCAGCCTCTTTAAAAAATTAAATAAGTCCCTTTGAGAATAGTTATTTTATTGTGTCAAGCTCATTAAAAAATGAAATAAATCCCCTTTCAATTTGAGTCTTTGATTATATCTCGACAAATTCATAGTCGAGTCTTTCACTTGTTCTTGTAAATGAACCTTCATTTCATTCACCTGTTAGTAACTAGTAGTCTACTTAGGTGAATTAAATGAAGCTAGAGGGAATGTACGTAGAATTGAGTCGCCATGTTGGGGCCATGAAAAATTATCTAAATCATGGTTTGTCTCCATTTCAAGCTTCTGTAAAAATGAAACCACTCTCAAGCATTGTTTTTCCTCATGTTTCAAGCTTGTGAAAAAATGAAACCGATTTCAAGCATAGTTTCCCATGTTTCAAGCTTCTATAAAAAATGAAACCATCCCAATCCTACCTCTTGTGATTTCCATTTTATAAGCCTATTTTTGCCAGATGAGCCTTGGTTTTCTCATTCAATTGTCACCATTTTCCTGGTTGATTAAATGATTTCACTTGGTTGTTTTAATATTTCCTAAGGAACCACTGCATTGAGTGGTATTATTAGCTAACCTATTGACCTTTACACACTTTGAGAAGTTCCATCATGGTCGAAACCAATTGTTACCCTTTATGCCACTCATTCCTCTAGGAGGAGTCGTCTTTAGGCTCTTTTCAGACTCTTAAAATATGAAAATATTTATTTTCACTTGTCCTTTAGAGCTCATTAAAATAAATGAATTGAATTTGTCCCAGTACACGTTTAACCCTCTTTCAGGCTGAGGTTGACTAATTACGAAAAATCAATACCTTAGTCAAACATGACTAAAATGTTCTCTTGGATATTTCTTTCTACCTTTTTGGATTCGAGGGACTATCTACGAAAAGGGAAATTTTGGAGTTTTCTTTTCTGCTTCTTTTTCAAACTCCCTAAACATGGAAACATTATCCCTTTCCATATTTACCATTTTTTTTCCATTTTGTCTATTTTCAACCCCCATGGTTCTGATTTTCCAAGCTACTTTTCAACCAAGTTCGCCTCCACCTGAACATTTTCACCCTCATTTTGATCCCAAGGTTGAACCCTCACCTTCTTCACCTTTTTCTTTATCTCATTCTTTCTCTTCGCCTGGTGAAAGTCTATATTCTAGTAACCATGAAGCTAAGAAGAAGAAGAAGAAGAGGACGAATAAGAAGAAGAAAAATAAGCAAGGGGGGAACCAAGAAACCATTGCTACCAATGCAACTAATGTTGAATTTTTTTCCAATAAGTCCCACAAACTTAAATTCAATTGAAATTTATGCGAGGGTGGCCACCTTCTTAGAGTTTGTCATGGAATTCCCAAGGTATTAGAAGTGTGGTCTGGTGACTCAAATCAGCCTTTGTCATCAACCTCTAGAGATCATGCCAATGATAAACCCTCAACTAGTGATAATAATGTTCCTAGGAAAAAGGGTAAATTAAAATCTCCCTGTATGTTATGTGAATGGAATCATCCCATTCACTTTTGTCCTTACAAGGATGAAAATTCCAAAGTGTTGGAAAACCTTACAACTTCTTGGTCTTGTCTTCTGGATGGTTATAAAAAACTTTCCCTTAATCCTTTGTTAGTCGATGATGTGATTTATTATAATCCATATCTCCTCAATCCCACTCTCTCTGAAAGTGAAACCCATGAGTTTGTTCTTGAAAAACCATTGGTTGATAAAATGGTTGAATCGGTTTCACCTTCAGTTGATCCTAATTGTTCCGAAGAGAGTGAAGCTCATACCAATCATGTTCTTCTTATTTCTTTAGATTCGAATGACCTGGGAGGGGGGGGGGGGGGAATCCTCCCATTCCCATGGTACAAGAGCGATATCCTCCTATTCCCATAGTGCAAGGGGAAAATTCTCCCATTCCCACGACACCTCGTCCCAGTAGTATTGTCGCTAATTTTGATTGGAGCCAACTAGCAGGATACCATCTTCATTCTTGCGTTCCCTTTGAGATAACAGACCAGGATTATAATGTGGTCATACCTAGCACAATTATAGATGAAGGCACATATGTTAGTATCCTATCCTCAATTACCTGGAAAGCTTTATGTTTTCTGCATCTTGTGCCCGTTACCCAGAATTTATAGGCTTTTAATAGAGGAACTAGTCAATAGTTAGGGATCCTTCCTAAGTTTACTATTAATTTGGGAGGAAAGAATGTCCATATAGACATAACGGTTGTTCAAGGCCCCTTGGATTTTAATTTACTCCTTGACCATGAGTATATTTATGTCATGGAAGCTCTTGCCTCTTCTCTCCTTTGTGTGATATGTTTCCCACTTGAAGGAAGAATTGTGATCATCGATCAAATTTCATTCAATGTTCCTAACTCAGCTCTGAATCAACCCGAAATCCATTAATTATGCTTATATGAAAGTGGTATAATCCTCGCCACAAGTTAATTATTTCACCACATGTTCCATGCCCGCATCTACTGATGATCTAGTCACTGATATAGTACATCATGTATTGGGAGCTTTGGAGCCCAATATTTCCATTTGATCCTTTGATATGTATCCATTCCAGAGTGTTTTTCTTCCATCTGATGAGAACCTCTTGAAATCCATGACCTCTTATGGGCCATGAGCAAGTTTCTAGAGCAAAATCACTGGAAAATTTGCCAGAATAACATGAAAGAATTCTTGATTTCATAGAATTGTAGACTCTTCCTTATCATATCGCTATAATAAACCAACTTCACAAGAAGAAGCTTATGTCACATTTAGTCAATGTTATACATGTCGGTCCAAATTTGTGTGCATCTTTATTTCACTGCAACAATATTGCCTGGCATGTAAGTGGGTTTAATGAACATTATTATAGTTGGAGACTACATGTTTTAAAATGTCAAATAATAGTGTGAAAATTTGTAATCATAATGTTGAGGATTCCTACACAAAAAAACAAGTATTTACACAACAAGGTCTTTACAATAAATCTGATTGAGTGGATGAACATGCTTTAAAGAGATTTTGTTAGATAAATAGGGACAAATTTCGCTGGAAAGTTTTGTAAACTAGTGAAATTTTGCTTTCTTTGAAAAAAAATTCTTCATTCGCCAAAGAGAGTTTGATTTAGCTATTATCTTTCTTGTGAAGCTTTAGGATTTCAAATTTTCTTCATTTTCCAGAGAGAATTTGATTTCGCTATTATCATTTTTGGGAATCTTCAGAATTTCAAAATTTATTTCAAAATTATTAGACTATGGAATCCCTCGCGTACTTCACCGGCCACTTTAAAAGAAGTTTACAACCACCATGTACTCTCCAAATTTAGCAACAAATCAAGAACTTTTAACACTTACATAATATTTTTTTAGTTGCTTGTTTCTTTGTAGCTGATTCTTTCATGCAATAGAAATCAAGCCATCTTTTACTAAATTTATTCTTTTCTCTTGTTCTTTAAGGTTACAAAATGACATGTGATAGGGATTTTACAAGAAGTAACGGTAATATATTTTTTGAATCTATTAAAAGGAATTTGCATAGAGATAATTTATTCTTTTCTCTTGTTCTTTAAGGTTACAAAATGACATGTGATAGGGATTTTACAAGAAGTAACGGTAATATATTTTTTGAATCTATTAAAAGGAATTTGCATAGAGATATAGGTTTCTCTGAAGGGCCTTTGATTACATCAACTTGAAAACAATTCTAAATAGGATTGACAAAGCTATCTGTTAGGCACTTTAAGAACCTCTCAAAATTACTATTGAACAAGAAGGTTAACAAAAATATTTGAGGTTTTTTAACTCTGTTGCTATCACTGCCAGTAGAATTCAAAACGTAAATTGTTGATTAAATTATAATTTAAAATAAAATAATCCTACAAAGAATCAAGTAACCAACCACTCAAATGACGCCACATCATTATCAGAGTGCCAAATATCCCTGATCCCTAGAGAAAGGGTTAGACCCAGTGCAATGGTATTATTGGTACTTGTAGTTGGAGTGAGTGATGGCAAGCGCATTGCCCTCCCTGATACCTAAAGCAAGAAAGGGTTGGACCTGACTTGGTGTAGTCAGAAAGAAGGAATGTAGCTAAAGCATGAGAATGGGTCTCCCTCTCGAGTGAGCAACAAGCAGCTGATTTCCCTAACCCTGATTGAACAATATAACAATTTCTTAAATCGAAACTAAAATGTAAACACAGATTTATTATAAAATTGGTATGCCCATAAATTTTCACTATATAAATGTAACGTTACCTGCAATAGTGAAATTCTGTGAATTCTATTACTGTGAAATTCAGGAAAATTTCCTATGGGCGAAAATATCCGCCTTTATTTTTCCTCTGGTCCTGAAACTCTGCCATTGCTTGTCCTCCAGGCTGAGAACTCCGCCCCTGATTTTTGGAAAGAGCAGCAGAGCCACCAATAGTTAGAATTATTGTGGCATATTAATACTTAAATTACATTGTTATCTACAAAAAAATACAGAGAGTGAAAACCTGATTACAAATAATTGAGTGAAAACTTGAACATCTCTTCCTTTAATTTCATCATAGCTTCCTATATTCCCTTTAGATTCTAACAGATTAGAGCTAAATAATAATAAAAATAAATCCTGACCCTAAATACGAAAACAATCTTCATCCTCACAATCAGGAACAACAAAAAAACACAAAAAAACCGGAGAAAATATCATAACAACTAAGAAAATAAAAACAACAGAGGAACAATAAGCATGGCCATGCTCTTAACACAACAGTAAAAAAAACAAGTTCAATAGAAAATTCCAAAAACTCAATATGAAATTCACAGAAATTCAACAGATCAGACCAAAAACTCTCAGCGCACCAATGCACCTCACAAAGGCTGCTTTTCTACCATTAATTCGAATTTAATGACATCGATTATATGCGATTTTACTCAAATTTTAAATCCGTGATAGGTTGGCATAGTACGGTTAGGACTGGCAAGGATTTCTTTTTGGCATTTTTTTGAAATTTATTCATTTGACAATTGAATTTTATAAAATTGTATTTTTCCTTCAATATGTTTTTTTAAATATTTAAAATTAAGTTTTAATAATTTAATTTCAAGTTTTGTAAATTATTTAAAAATTAGTTTTAATTTACTGTAAATTAGTTATAAAGTTAGATTTACAAAATATTTGGAAAAGAAATGCAATCAAACTGGTATCTATGTTATTGAGGGGATTAAGATTAAAAGCACATTATCCACTTGGATGATGACATAAATTCATAAAGTTTTATGAATAAAAAGTTAAAATGTAGTGAATTATATTATTTATAATATATATGGGATTAAGGTTAGATGTTATTTAAAAGTATATGATCTCACTCTTGTAATTTTGATGATGATAAGAGTACATGATATTTGATTTCTTGCAAATATTAGCTAGGTTCAAAATACTTTTTGAAATTTGAAATTAGCGTAAAACCTAATAGTGCTTCTAAGTGAAAGATCACCTTCCAAAAATTTAAGGAAACATATTAACAATTCAAAACTAAGATACATGTGATAATAGTGATATTGTATTCAAAATCTCTTAGCCATTCTTTTAAAAATCGACTAGTTTGAATAAGGAATCAATCAAACTAGCCAATCAGAGAAGCCTGGGTATCAAGCCAGATAGGTGATTGGATTGGTGGGACGATTTGTACTAGTTTAATAGCTAACTTGTATAAACCAGTTTTTTTCTATACTAATCGTGAAGTTAATTGACTCACATGTCTTTTATTCATAACCTCACTCTTAGTATTTCCTACAATACGTCATTTGGACCGAAATTTATTTGAACAGTTTAAAGCTTCACCAATTGGGTTACACAAATAATGATCCAGGTCTTAGTCATTTTCACTGCAAGCTACAATCCACTGAAAAAATCCTATATTCCAATTTGAATCTTATGAAGAAGTTGGAATCCCAGTTCATTGTAATAATACCATTGATGATAATCTATCTGTCAATTCTGATGACAACCTAGTTGAGACAAAGGTTAAAGGAAAGTAAACTATCAGTTGTAATTTTAGAGAACTGCCCAGGTGCAGTTATAAAGCCACAGGAATCCCACAATGGGTTGCGCAGTCAAGGAAGGTTGGAATTCCTATTTAATTGGAATTATTTTTCCTAGGGATAGCATGAGAAAGGCAGGCTGAAGGTGGGCAGGAAATTGGCTATGTATTGGTCAATTTTTCCTAGATCAGTGTGAGACAATTGGTAGAGTGTATGAGGTTGTGGTGAGCACACATGAATTGTATTGTTTCATTATTCCTTGGTTTATTATACAATAAATATAGAGGGGTTTTGAGCAGTTTCTTTCCCAAGAAAATCTTGTATTGGGCAATTGATTTACTTCTTTCTCTTACTTGCATGTGATTGAGCGATCGTGATTTATATTTTGCAAATATTGTAGAAGGATTCAGTGTCTTGTTTTAGTACATTGCATGATCGGATTGAATCCATTGGTGTAATTTATACATGGTATCGAAGTGCCATGAATCACAATAGTGGAGAAGGAATTGAGTTTGTGTTGAACAATATTCAAATTTGTAGATACTTTATTTGGAGCTAGAAGCGAATCAAGATGTATTTCAATGGCTTGAGACTCGAATATGCACTTGATGGCAGTTCGAATTATATTGCATGGAAGGAAAAGATAGAGGTAGTGTTGGATGGAAATGGGTTGAAGGAATTCATAGATAATGATATTCCCAAGTGCGTAGCAGTAGGTGCCCAACTTCATGATGCATGGTAGAAGAAGGTAGAAAAGGCAAGGAAGATCTTATTATAGGGAGTTTGAGATCATATTTTCTTGAGTCTCAATGACAAGGAAACTCCATATGCTATGCGGAAGACATTTCCATATCTTTTTCAAAGCAGCAGTGACCAAAAAAAATTGGCACTCAAGGACAAGCTCAGGAAAATAAAAATGGAGAAGGGCGACACAATCCATAAATACTTGACCAAGTTCACTCAATGTTGAGATGAGCTTGGAACTGTTAGGATTACTATAGCTGATGATGAATTGTTGAGCCTAGAACTTTTAGGCCTTCCCAAGAGTTGGCATAGTTACCAGGAATATTTGAATGGAAGGGAAAAGTTACCATATTGGGAGCGACTATGGTAAGATTTGGTGCAAGAAGAGTTTCAACGAAATGGCAAGGATGGATCCTCATCCAATACTAATGATGAGGAAAATTGTGCCTTGGCTGGTAAGGCAAAGAAGGGGAAGGGGAAGAAGTCCTATTACACATCTGAGATCAGCAAAGAAGGAAAGACGCATGACATGTAAAAGGTGAAATGTTTTCATTGTCATGATCATGGACACCATGCCACAAATTGTCCACAAAATTTGAAGAATAACAAGAAGGCTTTGAGAGTTGTAGCAGGTGAAGCTTTGGTCTCATAGTTTGAGTTGGAATTCTCTCTCATCGCATGAATAGTGTCAACTATGATGGGATCTATGTGGTACTTGGATAGTGGAGCATATTTCCACATGATGGGAAACAAAAAACTCTTTAGTAGCTTGGAGGAGAAGGATATTCAGATGCACATTGAGATGGGTGATGATGGGAGGTATAGTGCTATTGGGATTGGTACAATTACTCTCTAGAGACAGTCAGGTAAACCTTTCATATTAAAATATGTCATGCATGTACCATGCTTGAAAAAGAATTTATTTTCAGGTGCTATGTTGGAGGATCTTAGATATGATGTGGTTTTCAGTGAAGGAAAGGCATTCCTTTGTCACAAGTCCACACGATAGGTAAAGAAGATTATGGTTCATGTGAAGAAACTCTACAAACTTGATGTAGATGGTTATGCATCATTGAGCAGTAAAGAGGGGAAGGAGGTGATTCGGGATACAGGTGAGTTATGGCATAGGAGATTGGGACATCTACACTATAGTGATTTGAGGATCATGCAACATATTTCTACAGGTCTTCTAAAGGGTACACTTGCGCAGAAGAAAAATGCAAGGGATGTACCATGGGAAAGTATACTAAAGAAAATTTTCATGAGAAAGAGAACCAAGTAGTGGAAATCCTTAAGAGAGTTCACTCAGGCATGTGTGGACCATTCTCAACACCTTCCATAGAAAAACACAGGTATTATGTGATTTTTGTTGATTTTTTTCTAGAAAATGTTGTATCTTCTTTCTGTAGAAGAAACATCAGATGTTCTCCAAGTTTCATGAGTTCAAAGCATTGGTAGAGAAAGATATAGGGAATAAGGTGAAGGCTATAAGGATCGACAATGGTGGTGACTGTTATCACCAAATTGACTCCTGTTGGGCTACTTCAATGGTCAACTTGGAGTAACTCTTTCACACCACTTACAACTGGAAATTAGCCTCTCCAGTCTGAGAAGGCTCTCTCAAAAAATAAAGTATATTCAATAAGTAATCTTGAAAATAGATGGCTAAATCTGCATTAGATTGGATTTTTTTTTGTATGATTATAGGTTGAAAAATGAAGGCTTTCTACCATTGGGCTTATGGAGTCAAAAATCAGTAATCTAAGTGAAAGTGGTTCTTCACATGGAAGATGAGGTAGATAGAGGTTTTTAATAGAGATAATTCACACACATAACATAGGAAAACACAGTCATTTGATCACTAAAGGAATTCAAAGCATAATATTATGAATTCTTAGTAATTAGAGATGAAATCTACTGCAAGTGATTAAACATAAATATTCATATCAATAACACATCAAAAAACTCATGAGAATCTCAGGTTTGGATGTAGAATGTCACTTTGTATTCCTCATAATGGTCAAAAACATACAAGCAACAATTTGGTGCAATATTCTCCAACCCCTTGCTTCTTCGATGTTTTTTATATAAATATACATTCTTTACAATATGGATGATCTTCCTAGCTGGCTAGATCTTCGAAATCTACTCTGACACCTATCATAACTGAAACCACTAACTTGAAACAGAAAAATGACATCTATCCTTAAAGAAAACAAACTCCTAATAGGACTTTATCTCCTATTTATTACATTCCTTTATCCTATTTGTGAAACAGTTGCATAATGTTTACATAATAAATTTCACATGCTCGAAGGACAAATCACCAAGTTCACCACCACTTTACATCTTTAAAGCACCCCTAGATCGGTGGAACATAACCCTGCTTTTTAGGAATGGATGACCTTCACCTTTAACGTTGTTTTGACTGATGAGCTGGCTGTGTGGTACTCTCTTTGAGTTATGAATATCTGCTAATCAGGTCCACTGACATGCTGGAGGTCTCCAGCTGGCTGATGTACTATAAAGATGCTCAAAATTCTTCAAAAATTACTAGTTATGAAAACAGGGTAGTTTTAGGCAGTTTCATAGCGAGTTTTAGTAGCGTAGGAAAAATGGCTTTTCCATCTATCTCTTTGACTCCTTTTTTGTTCCAGTATCTTTAGTATGCCATGAAACTTTCTAAACCATCAATATCCCTTCATAAAATATGCCAAAACTGAGTTTTAAAGCAAAAAATCACCTATAGGAATTTTCGTAGCGTATTTTAGTAGCATATTTAATTTCACCATCTTGTGCCACCTGTTAGCTCTCTTTGCTAATGTGGACATGTTTGTTAGGTTGAAATAACTAAATATTATCAATTTCCCTCCTTAAATCTTCATAAAACTTGATTGTAAAGAAAATATGCACCTACTAAAATTTTCGTAGCGTTTTTCTGGCTTCAAGCCTCAAGCACGCTACGAAACTGCCTAAAAAAGGCAGAATTTTCAGTTTAGAAATGAACTCATATTTCCAAATCCTTGATACATTTTGCAAAACTAGAGGTATTTTTTTTAGATCATAATGTTTTTAAGAAAAAACTCTCTTGGTTTTTTAAATACCATCTCCAGTTGTCCAGAATCTGCATTTAATAAACATGTATAAAACAAGAAAATTATGTTTTCTGAAATTAGGTCCTAGAGACATCTTCAAATCTCCAAACTAGTAGCACATATGAGAAAAGTGAAAGTGGTTATTTTCCTTGTTCTATGCTTTAAAATAACCTCTCTTAGCATTTCCAAATTCATCTCTTTTTATCCATAATCCTCTCTTTAAACTTACTGCTCAAACAGTCCAAAAATAAAACAATTTCCTTGTTAGCTGCTGCAGAAATTCAAGAAACTTGAACTGGTGCATGCTTCAGAAAAGCTAGGATCCTCCATGAATATTTTAAGGTCCATGGACTTCTATCTTATCCACAGAGCCTCCTTTGTATGTTTTCTTGTGCATGACCATCTCCCTTTATAACCAAGATGCCCTCTTAAACATGTGACATCTATAAAGACAAATTGGATAGCAAGTTTCTTTTGGATAGCAAGTTGCTTGCCACAAAGCTAAAATTTTCGAGGGTGACACATGAACAATACATGCTAAGAATGACGGGTTAATAATTGAGAGGAGCTTGGATGAAAAAGATGAAATTCTAATATGAGAGGGAAAATGAAAAATAGAGGAAATAAAGTGCAATGATGACAAAAGGCTAATTGAGGTAAGGTTTTATGATTTAATTGACAGCTCATGCTTCAATCATGACAAATACATGCCCAAAAAGGTAATGATGACCTCATACACAACTATGTACCTTTTAATTAACCATAACAGACTTGAATGACCTCTACCCTACCTCCTCCAATCATAGAATGACACTTCATAGAAAATTTGACAAGACAGGTTAGAAAACAGATTTTCGTAGCGATGTTAGTTTAACCTCTGATAGATTCGTTACAAAAATATTAGGCAGTTTCGTAGCGAAAACTGTTGTTTTCCTGTGTAAAACGCTACGAAAATTTGAAAAACTAACAAATTCTCCCTTTTTTATTTTAAATGCATGGGGAATGAAAACTGACACCATATGAGGACTGATTTGTCATGAGATGACATAGATGGAGGTGATAATGAAACTTAGCATAGGCTAAAAAATGTAAAAATAAAAATAAAAATTTCCTATACCACATTGAAATGGATAAGGAGATCTTATCCTTTTGATGAGTGAAATATATGACCATATATAAAAAAAATTCACAACTTTATGAGTGAAAACAATGAGTATATCTCTAATGAATTCAAGAACTTCTGCGCCAAAGAAGGAATTCAAAGAGAATTGATTACCCCTCATAACCCACAATAGAATGGGGTTTCACAAAGAAAGAAAAAAACAATTGTGGGAGTAGCACGAGCTATGTTACATGATCAGGTCCTACCATAGCATCTATGGAAAGAGGCATGAAACACATTGGTATTTGTGTAGAACCATATTACTCATCGAATACTTGGCATGAGTACACCAGAGGAGGATTTTTCAGGTAATAAACTGGATGTTTCATATATTTTTGGTTCGTTTTACTATTTCCATGTGACCAAAGATGCCGAGAAAAATATATAACCAACAACAGAGGTTGAGATATTTATGGAGTACGTTGATACTCCCCACAACTATCAATAGTATTTTTCGGCTAACAAGATGACAGTTGTCAGAAGAGATGTTAAATTTGATGAGGAGAAAGCCATGTGATTGTCCCTTGTGAGGGAGCTTGACTTGCATGCAAATGAGGAACTCTTAGTTCCAAAAGATGAACCCTAGGATGTGGAGTACCAACAAGAAGAGGATCATGGAGTGGAAGAAACCACCCATGTAGAGTCATCCACCACAAATGGTAGGAAGTGCACCAAAGAGGCTGACAGATTGATGCTAGATGAGACAGAGCATGTAGGTGCACCTACATCACAACACAGGAAGAGAAGGTCCCTAGATAGGTACACTGGATACATGGATCTTATGAACAAGTGTATTGTGACATAACCATCCTCTTTTGAGGAATCAGTGCAATAGCCAACATGGTTTGATTCCATGGTTGAGGAGTATGACTCCATTATCAGAAAAAATGCATGGGAAGTGGCCGCAAGATCATTTTGGAAGTCAGTGGTTGGATCTAGGTGGATCTACAAGGTCAAGAAAGCAGTAGATGGGAGTTTGGAGAAATACAAGGGTATGTTTTTGGCCTGAGGATTCTCACAGGCAAAGGGGATTGACTATGATGAGACTTTTGCACCGGTTGCAAGGTACTCATCGATTAGAGATTTCCTTGCAATCTCATTGTGGATGGGGTTCAAGATACATCAGATGGATGTAAAGATAGCCTTTCTCAATGGATTTATTGAGGAATAAGTGTACATTGAGCATCCAAAAGGTTTTGAGACCTTTGACAGGGAGTCGCATGTGTGCAGACTCAAGAGAGCACTGTATGGGTTGAAGCAAGCACCTCGTGCTTGGTACACCAGGATAGTAAACTATTTCACCAAGTTGGGCTTCACAAAGAGTGAAGAATATGTGAACCTATATCATAGTGTGGTTGATAGTAAGCTTTTCATTGTTGTACTTTATGTTTATGATATTATACTGACAGGTTATCAGAAGCTCATAACTTCTTGCAAAGAGGATCTTGCAAGAGAGTTTGAGATGAAGGACATGGGGAACTTGCACTGTTTCCTTCGCTTGGAAATATGGAAAAGAGATGGGGACCTATTTGCATCTCAGGGAAAGTATGCCAAGGAGATTCTAAGGAAGTTTCACATGGAGGGTAGCAAACCCATGAAGTTTCCTATTGCAGGTAACTGGAGGAAGGAGGATGCTACTTCAGGTGAGGTAGTTGATGCTACTATTTACAGGCATCTTGTGGGTTCACTTATGTATCTGGTGAAAACATGAACAGACAGATGCTACGTAGATAACCAGCTTAGTCGAGCTATGGTTGAGCCTAGCAGGCTCTTTTGGAAGGTGAGGAAGAATGTGTTTAGATATCTCAGGTGCACTACAGAGTATGGATTATGGTACAGACGGACAAAGGGAGTGAAGCTTCAATGCTTCACTAATGCAGATTGGGCAGGTAGTTCATTATATAGGAAGAGCACATTAGGGGGCATACTCAACATAGGATCAACAACAATTTCTTGGTACAACAGGAAGCAGAGATCAGTTGAACTCATTTCAGTTGAGGCAGAGTACATGGAAGCTAGTTAGTATGCATGTGAGGCCATCTAGATGAGGAAGACACTTGTTGGTTTGTTTTTTCATCAGAAGGATCTGACATTGATACATTATGATAACTAGAGTTACAAAAAAATCTTGGTTAATCCGATATTCCATGACAGGTCCAAGCATATTGACATCTGGTACTACCATATCAGAGATTGTGTTAAGAGGCACATTATGTTGTTGCAGTGCATTTCCATGGAAGATCAGGATGCAGATATCTTGACAAAGGCACTTGCGAAGAGAAAATTTGAATACCACAAAAGTAGGATCGGGGTAGCTGATAATCCCTTTCTTGTTGAGAGGGAGTGTTGAAATTCAACAAGAAAATGCATGACATACTACTGTGGGATTCAAGGTCACACATGAGTGAGAAATTTAGTGACACATTAATGCTAATGTGGGCGTCCAATTTTTAAATAAATAGGAAAATAAATTGTAATCTTATCTGATAACAACTTGTAATACTTAACTAAGTGTGGTAGACTTAGTTATCTCAATAATTTCGAGTTGAGAGTCAAAGGATAGGCATGTAGAGTGATTCTATTATTTACAAGGTCCAATTGCAGTTGTAGCACTAGTGTGGTGTGAGTGAAATTAGTTAACTCAAATTAATTGAGTTAAAACCAGTTTAACTATTTCTAACTTATTGATGAGCTACTGTAAGATCAAGTGAATTAAAATAGATTTAATTCATAAGGAGTGATATACCAAGTAACTGATGATTCACTATTAATAGCTGCATGCATGTCAATTTTGATGACAACCCAGTTGAGACAAAGGTTAAAGGAAAGAAAAATACCAGTTTTATTTTTAGTGAACTTCCCAGGTGCAGTTATAAAGCCACGGGAAGCCCATGATGTATTGCACATTCAAGGAAGGTTGGAATTCCTATTTAGTAGGAATTATTTTCCTACGAATTACGTGAACAAGGTAGGTTGAATGTGGATAGAAAATTGGCTATGTATTTGTCCAATTTTACCTAGATCACTGTGAGACAATTGGTAGAGTGTATGAGGTTGTGGTGAGCGCACATGCATTGTATTGTTTCATGATTCCTTGGTTGATTATACAATAAATATAGAGGGGTTTTGAGCAGTTTCTTTCCCCAGGAAAATCTTGTGTTCTACGATTGATTTAATTCTTTCTCTTACTTACATGTGATTGAGCGATCACGATCTATATTCCAAAACTATTGTAGAAGGATTCAGTATATTTTTTTAGTACATTTCATGATCATATTGAATCCATTGGTGTAATGTCTACAGGAAACATCAAAAGGCACTAAGCGCGGTGCTCAAGCCGTGGGTGGATCACACAAAAACCAGAAGGGATCTAAGAAAGCAGGACAAGAGGTCCTAACACCCATAGAGGATGACCTCAATGAGATTGCAAATATAGTTACATCTGCGATAGAATATTGATGGACCGACATGGAGGTTCAATAGAAATTTTCCCTTGAGATTTTCCAAGTTCGGTTGCAGGAATTAAAATTTTAGGTGAGCCAGATTCAGGAGAGTGTGATTCAGGTGAGTCGAACTAGTGCACATGTTACCAACACGCAACCATTGGATGTTTCCTTTTCCTCATTAGGGGATGCACGATTTGTCCACATCCCCTACCAACAATACAAATGGATGCTAACTAGCATGTTCAATTTACTAGAACAGGTGATGTTCATCTTAATATTTCAGTGTTTCTTGTAGGTAAATTACATTTGTTTCATTCAGTAATCACAAATGAACTCCAATACCAAGATGAAACCATGCAAACGAAGACCTGAGATGCACAGAAGAATGCTACACAAGTGCACCTACTTCAGCAACAAGAAGAAGCAGCTTGCAGATTAGCAGAAGCCCAGTGCGCCATGCTGGAGAAAAAAATCAATCAAGTCTGTTGGGACATTCTAGATGTCTTGGCTACAGCTGCACCAGCTGAGAAGTTGGAAGGATTGGATACTGCATGTGCAGAGGTACACACCATGCGCACAGAGTACGAGTAGTAGATCGCGAACCTCCACACAAATTTGTAGCTAGAGACACCACCCGAGGTTCGCACAAAGAGGGAAAAAAAATTAAAGCAAACATAGGATATTATCGCTGCTACATTCACCTAGTGTGACAATTCATTGAACGAGGCCATGGAAATTTGGGCCTCTATCCAGAATGATATGTTCATGCAACATCTGTGTGATGCACTTAATGATAAGGAGTATCAATTCGAAGAGATTCATACCGTATCACCTACATTAGTCCTTAGATAGCAACTTGCTCGTCTGCAAGAAGGCCGTAAAATTCAGACAGAAATCACAGACTTTCACTTGAAGGAACAGGTGCTAAAGGAACACATGCAACCGTGGGAAGAGGAAGTGATACAACTATCTCAGACGCTGGAAAAAACCTTGAATATTATTCAGCAGACTCAATGCAACATGGAGATGGTCATTGAGGGTCCTATTATAGACAAGATGGTTCAACAAGTGTAGAGTGCAGCAGCGCAGAGCCTCGAGCTAGTGCTCCCTCTCCAAACTTCTATCAATACGCTCAAGACTAAGACTCAGGAGACAGTGCCTCAGTGACTCAAGATAAGTCACATGTTTGTGTTGGGGTCCTGTTGGAGCGAAATCCCCTGAGGCATAAGTTCTAAAGACACTTTTTGTATTTTTGTATGTGCGCACTGCACAAATGAAGTCAAGCAGATTTTGGTCCCTAATTCTGGATGTAAATGGGCTTAAATGTAAATTTTGGACCTCAAACCATGGTTTGAGACCATAGTATCTGCGCGCTAGGCATATAATAAATAGATAGAATATGTCTAAGCTAAATATTTAGTAAGTGATATGAATGTTATGATATATTGATGTTTGGATAGTTTATGCATTTGTAAGGGTTTTGGGTTGGGTTGAAAGGCTCCTACTGGCTGTGTCCGTGGATACCTAGTTCTTACTGTGTGCGGACTCCATTGGCTGTGTGCCCAGAAGGGATTCTAAGGGTTTTGTAATGGTTTTGGAAATAATAGTTGATGTATTAACAGATATGAAAGACAAAAGAAAGAACATTTTTGACGAAGCTCTCTATGTTATGCATCTATATTTCTTATTGTTTATGCTTTGATTAAGATCACATTGTCTATTTACTACTTAATGATTGCGTAAATTTATCTGATCTGATTATGCATTATTGTCGATGATTAAGAGATCTATTTTGTGTTTAAATCGATTAAGATCTAGATCTGGTTATGATCTATTATCTGTGCCAAAGAAAACAATATTTTTGTGTTATTCTGTTGATAATTGAGCATTCTTTGTGGTTCTATTATAACTGCTACGTGCATCTGTATAAGTTCACTTTGGCTTTCTGCTGAGGAACATTTCATTAAATTCTCTCTCAGGGTGCAGAAACCTGGTTCCAGTACCCCCCCATACTTCTTCAGGTGATACTTTGGTCTGCGCAAGAAGATCACTAACGAAAGAGCCAGTAGTTAGAGGGTTTGTTGGATTATCCATAAACTTCAAACCTGGGTCAGGACCCCTCAAGCCAACAAATTTTACCCATTTTTCGGGTTGAGGTCAAGTAATTACAAAAAAGGAATATCTTAGTCAAACATGACTAACAACTTCTCTCGGATATTGTTTTGTACCTTTCCGTATTCGAGGGAATATCTATGAAAATCGACCTTTTCGAGTTTTATTTTCTGCTTCTTTTTCAAACTCCCTAAACATGAAAAATACACTGACTTACCCCTCTCTCAGACTCATAAAACTTAAACAACGAAGGACTTGTCACAATGACGAGACCGAGTTACTCCTTCCTAGGGCTCGTTAAACTTACTATGATGGATTCATCTGAAGGGTGAACTTATACACTAAGAATATGGCATCGTCTTCAAGCTTGCTATAAAAAATAAAGAGGTACTAGCTAGAAGTAGTGGGTAAAATGAAAATCCAGCATGCTTTGTATTATGTACCAAAGGAAACATGTCGCTCTTGAACATGATACTCCTTTTCATTTCGTGTTGGGTTGGGTATATCCTTCATTCATCATTTTCCTTCATAGGTTTGGGAAACTCCATTTCCCTCTCATTCGATCATCATCTACTATCATCTTGACCTTTTATCTTATTTTGATTCAATTTCTACCAAAATCTAGAGTCATGTCACCGTTATGTTGAAGAGAAGTCCTATTTGCAAAATTCAAACATCGTCTACTAATTTGACCCTCTCTGCAACAATCTTGAATCACTCCTATGAACCAAAATCTTGAGAATTCATTTGTTTTGTGTCAATTATGTGGGAATTATTATGGCCATCCTTCGACAGATCACTTCTTGTCAACTTCAGCTCATTATCTGGGAAGGCGATCTAGAAACTCATTTTCAGTACCTTGGAGCTTGCATGCCTCAATAGAAAGTTCTTCACGATCAAAGACAGTTTCACACATTGGCCTTAAATCGAATGATTTTGCAACTGTTCGACTTCAGCTCATTTGTTCGCACTTGTAGATTGTGTTGTCATACCTTGATTTTCATCGTCATTATTGGTGGTTTCTCTCACCCCTATTAATGTTTTACATCATTGAATGGTAATTCGGTGGTTTCTACCATGTTCAACATCAAAAAATCTATTCAAATGGTTAGATTTGTTCAGTGGGTGGATCGAGATCGAGATGAAGACCATAGATCACATCTATTACGATCCATGTTTCATGAAGTTATTAAGTATTCATGGTTGTATACATGATCCTTTCTATACAGATGGTTGCTCCCATAATGTGGATTCATTTCCATGATCACTTTTAGATGGCTGGTTGTGTCCATACCGTGGATTCATGTGTTATTTGATTCATATTCAAATATATGTTATTAGGAATGTTTATATCAGAGATGTCATATATTGTATTATTTTTGATTGGCCAGTTTCCTGATGGTGGTTTTTCAAAGTCCTTGCCTTGGTTGATAAAAGGATTCAACCATCACTTCTAATTCTGGTTTCATGCTTTAGGGGGTATCAGTTACACATTATTTTGTCGCATTCCTCAATCCTTATCCTAAGTCTCATATTTTGTGTCTCTTATGCCACAAACGTCACAAAGCGACTGTTATCACTAAGCTGGAACCAGTTGGGCTAGTCAACTAAAAATATAGCACAACTATTTCAAACCACTTTGTATTGGAAGTTAGCCCTTCCAATCAGAGAGGGCTCTCTCAAAGGAAAAAAAATGAAATACTAAAGATAAAAATTATATTTCAGATGGTTAAATATTTTTATGGTCTATGTAATTTTGCAGGTGAAAGAGCATATGAAGGCTACCGTTGGGCATGGAGTCAGCTAAAAGGAATTCAATTACTAGAAGATGCATTCATGGAATCTGAATAAAATTGGCTTAAAACATAAATTTTACAACAAGACATAGCATATGAATGAAATTGGAGCATAAAATTATGAATTCCAAGTGATCATAATACCATGAAGCTAGTGAAAATATACAAACTGGAAACAAAAAAATACATAAGATAACAAGAAATTTCAGAAACCTACAACTCTAGTAAAATTTATATTAGCTTGATAAGAAAAAATTATAGAATATGCTCCTCATAAAATTCATCAACCCCTTGAAACTCAAAAACTCCCACATTTATAGAGTGAGGTCTCTTTTACAATGGTTTGTCACTTAGGCGAGACTTTGATACCTTGACCTAGATACCTAATTCAAGTAGGATTATATCACATTACGTTTTAATAATGATATTTTCTATTTTGATAGACTTGGTATTCAAAAAGGATTCTACGATGATTAATAACTCCAACAGAAAATTAACAAAATATGCTCGTCATATTTATCGAAAAAACTGACATGCTGAGGTTTTGGCTAGTTGAAAAATAGGAGTTAAGCCTTCATGAACTTGAATTGAGATAGTGATATGTATTGATGATCTGGCATCATTTGTTTTCTTGATGATTTGTCAACCACATGAAGGTCGACTGCTGATTTGTATCCTTGTACACATGGCATAATAATATGTATGCTCTTATCCTATGATTCATCCACTTCTTTACTGCACTGAATACCCAAAATCTATTGGCAGAACTTTCCTCAGATACATAATTTTATTAATCAAGAAAATAAATTACATAAGAAATTTTGCAAGAGTTTACACCCGAACACTCCAAGACTCTTGAAATCGAGAGAATGAGCTACATATAAGCTAAATTTCCTAACCTATTCTAGTTATGGATCACTATTAAATTAACAAGTGTCCATTTCCATTAAATTTCATCCTAAATAATCTACTAACTGTTTTCCTATATTGGATCCTAAGAAATGACATATTTCTAGATGTCATATCTTTTACAACTTATTGTATTTCCAAAATTTTCTCCGATATTTTATTAAATATTCTAAATATTATATTCTAACTTTTAAAATATGATATTCGTATCTTTGGATCATCTAAAATTCCCCCCATGATTCAAAGATACATTACAACAAATACCAATTTTATCCCTAAACTTAGTAAATTTTATCTTGCCAAGTGGTTTTGTAAAAATATCAGAGATTTGATTCTTGGAAGGACAATAAACTGGCTTGATGACATTCTTTGCAATGAGAATTCTAATGTGATGATACTTGGTGTCCACATGCTTTGTTTTTTAATGAAAAAATGGGTTCTTGGAAAGATTTATGGTTGATTGGTTGTCGATGAATAACGATGTACCTTCTGCTTGAGGAATTCCCAAGTCCTGTGAAACTTTGCGCAACCAAAAAATTTCACACTTTGCTTCCCAAGCTAATATGTAATTGGCTTCGACTGAAGAAGTGGCCAATGTATCTTGCTTCTTGCAACTCCAAGATACTGCAGCTGATCCCATGTTCATTAAATAACCCGAGGTTGATGCACTATCATCAATACTACCAGCAAAGTCGACATCTGAAAATCCACCAAGTACAAATTTTTTAGTATTTTTGTAAAGAATACCGAAATATTTTGTTCCTTGCATATAACAAAGAACTCTTTTGGTTGCATTCCAATGGTTGTATCATGGTTCCTATATAAAGTGTGAAATGATACTGACTGCATAAGATAGATCTAGTTGAGTGGTTGTCAGATAAATGAGGCTACTAATCAATTGTCTATAAGTAGTGTTGTCCACCATTTCCCCCCCTTCAAATTTTGAAAGTTTAAAGTTTTGTTCCATGGGGGTAAGAACAGGCTTGCAATCCTACATTCCAAATCACTGAAGAAATTATGCTGCATACTTCTGCTAAGAAATGAAATTGTGATGTGTATGTTGTAATGCTTCTCCAATATAGTAGTGAAGTAGTCCCAAATCTGTCATCTTAAAACCTGCATGTAACTCCTTTTTCACCTATGCAATATGATCATCATTGTTGCCAGTGATGATCAAATCATATACATACATAACAAGAAGCACCATATTTTTACCTTGTTGGCATACATGCAAGGTATTATCAAATGTTGAAATTTGCAACAAGAAACAGTGAAATTGGCATCCAAAAACAACATGACATCACACACACTAGTGTAGGATCACAGGTCACACAGTGATGGGTCCTAGCGATACATTAGTGTGCAAGGAAATTTATTAAATAAATTGGAAATGTGTCTAATTTAATGTAATATTCCAAAAATTTAGCCTTAAGCTAAATGGAATATTATAGTTTGTTTTATCACTGGGTAGGTGAATAAATGGGTAGGAAGGCCCATAAGTCTCCTAAGCAGCAATAAAAACACTTCAAGTGTGAAAGGAGACATTTTTAGCAGCTAAATAAAGCACCTTCAAGTGTTAACAGGGGCTGGACCATGTTTATTCAGTCAACTTTGACCAAGTCAACAACGCTGTCATGGAGGAGTGGAGATTAATTGAGGAATAACGCAGTTTTGGAGGGAGATGGATCTCATGAAGGAAATGAACTAATTGAGTGGGGCCAAGGGCAAGAAAGATCATATTCTATTTAAGGAAGAGGATGGCAGCCATTTGAGCTCATTTTTTGAGATTATTATTTTGATATTGGTCTGCTTAGACTTTTGCTTCCTCTTGCTTTTTAGCAGGGTTGCAGTGCTGTTTAGCACTAGATGTTCCCGAGCGGGAAACCCACCTATTTACTTGAGAGGCGTCTTGGAAGAGTATTGTATTCATTTCCACATTTAGGTTTTTAGGCCAAGCTACAACTTTCTTCATCAGCGCAATTTCTGTAGGTTATTGTGTTTGTTGCACGGTGCAGCAATGGAGGGGTTAGAATGCCACTTTCTGAGCTAGTTTCTCATAGGAGGAAGGTTTCCTTCTCTTGGGAGATATGTTTGGAGAGTTATTGAGAATATTTCAGATATTTGGCACCAGGCCATATATTTCCCATCATTTCCAACATTGTTCCAGCTAGGAATTGCGTTATTTTGAAGGGAAAATTCAGTGGAAGATCCTGTGGTCCCTTTGCAGTGTTTTCTTGTGATTGAGGGGTCATCCTTTCATGGGAGGAGACATTTGAGGGGATCTACATAAGATATATTATATTTCAGCCTTATACACTATTTTTCTTCAGTTTACAGTGAATCTTCAACCATTGGGCTTTAGAGCCTATCTTGTATAGGGTGTATTTCTAAAAACCCTTTCAGGGTTCTTTGTAGGAGTTTGTATTGAGTCTAGATCTATATCGGGCATATATTTTGAGGCATATTACAGCCATACATATTTTGTACATTATTTTTTTGTAGCAGTGTGTTATAAACTGCACTGTAGTAGTCTCCAGTATTCTTGTATTGTGACAACAGTTCATTTGTGGAGTGATTTCTTATGGGAGGCTTGTTCCTTCACTGTATATGATTCATGCCTCACTATTTATGATTATTTTCTGATCTAATACATGATACTTTGTCTCCATATTGGTTTCCCATGTTTATGAGTTAATTTACACTGCTATTTCTAGAATTTTGTTTATGTATTGCTGCATCCCCATTTTGGGATATTACATTTAATTTTCCCTTAATTAAATTGGACAATAAATTGTAGGCTTATCTCATAAACACTTGTAATATTTAATTAAGTGTGATAGACTCATTTAGCTCATGAAATTCGAGTTGAGGGTGGTTGGTGAGGTGTTTAGAGTGATTCTATTTGTTTTAGAGTCCAAGTTTCCATTAGTGTATTATTTTAATGCATGAGAAATCAATTAACTCAAATAAGTGAGTTAAAATTAGTCCAACAAGTTGTAACTGATTGTTGCACTAGTAAGAGTTCAAGTGAATTGAATAAGATTTAATTCACATGCAATGATCTCTCAAGTGACTGATGATTTACAATTAATAGTTGCATGCATGTCAATTCTGATGAAGACCCATTTGAGACAGAGGTTAAAGGGAAGTTAACTATCAGTTGTATTTTTAGCAAATTACCCAGATGCATTTAAAACACCATAGAATTTCCCATGATGTTTGCACAGTCAAGGAAGGCTGAAATTACTAAATAATAGGGATTACATTCCACATAAATTGCGCGAGCAAGGCAAGCTGAGAAGAGGCTGAAAATTGGCTAAGTACTAGCCCGATTTTGTCCGGATTAGTGTGAGACAGTTATTGGAGTGCAAGAGACTCTTGTGAGAAGAATGAATTGTAATTGTTTCATGATTATTTGGTTCATTATAGAATATATATAGAGGGGTTTTGAGCAGCAATATTTCCCCAGGAAAAATATCTATGTTGTGGATTGGTTTGCTTCTTTCTTTTACTTAGTGTGATTGTGCGATCATGTTTAATTTCCGTAGAATTAATTGTACAAGGATTCAATATCTTGCTCTAGTATATTACATGATCGGATTGAATCCATTGGAATACATATTTTTTGTATAATTTCTACATGGTATCAGAGCGCCACAAATCACAATAGTGGAGAATAAATTGATTTTGTGATCAGGAGATCACGAATTTTGCTCAAAATTGAAGTGCTCGGAATTGTACCGAACTTGAGCGAATGGGTAGATCTCGTTGTTCTGATTCTAGCACCATGAACGATTTAGAAAGTTAATGTTGTATGAGGGACATATCGCATTCTAATCAATTTCCCAAATAACTAAAATTTTGTGATAGGGGTGACTGGGATGCCCAATCAGCATGCAGGTACAGTCAGCAAAAGGTGGAATATTCTTGAGAATATTTTATTTTTCCAAGCCAACAAGTGAATGCCAAGTGGCATTATGTGATTTGATGATTTGGTTGTACAAGTTGATTTGTGGGCCATTGGATGGGTGACACATGGCCATCTTAGAGGCTGTCACATGTCCCCTATACGGTTGATTAAAATTTTGGTTGGGTCCAAGGGTTCGACCTCGTGACCTCCAACATGCCCACAAAAGTCTCCACCAACTCTGCTATACGTTGAGTCATACCCTATTAGCACTCTGTATATTCTTAAAGTGTAATGGTTTGTGTGTTGGGAACGGGGACTGCTGATAGTCCCAACTCGCCAGCGGACTCGTTTGATTGTTCGCATGATATAACATTCACCGTGACAATAGATTTTGAAACTGGAGGTTATGAAAACCATGACTCTGGTAGCTAACTAGTATCTATCACATAGAACGGTTATGTAGTTGTTTTTCGACAGTTAATAAAAATTGTTGCGGTTGATGGTTGTATAATCTTAACATCTAGTGGCTACAAGCTATAACACATGCGCGGTTTGCATATTATGGTTACTCCGACGATTAGTGGAACTTCGATAACACTCCGGGTTCCGCTCCACATTTATTGCAGAGTTTTAATGTTAATCGCAGGGTTTAAAGGGGTCGGCATGTGGTTACCCCCACCCCTAACCATAACAATAAATACAATGTTTAGTTGGATGGTGGAGTTTTAGCACGCCATTAAAATTAGGTGGGTTTTGCTATTTTAACTACAGTTAAACTGTAGTTCTGCACATTTAGTGGATCATTTGTAGCTATCTTTGGGAAAATGGCTAGGGAGATCAATTTTCAACCAATTTGGGAAAAACAAGAGTCTACCTAGACTAATTGTAGGATTCTGGAGTCATTGATGTAGAGAAAACAACCATTGGAGGCTTGTAAACACATGTATTTGCAATTTTGAGGATAATGACAAAGAGGGACATGCCATTGGGAGTTGGACTAGCAGATGTAGCCCAGGAAGGCTGAACTGCTTCATCATGCCTGCAATGTAAATCTTATGTGTGATGTTATTTATATGTTATGCACTAATGTTCAATGTTATTTAGGCTTATTTACATGCTTAAAACTCACAAATTCATCTTTGTTTCATGGTTAAATTCCTCATTCCTTAAGCAAATAAATGGAGACAAATATGTACATGTTATATAACTGAAAATACACTTAGCACAAAAAAATAATACACTCCTTTCAGATCAGGTTGGTATTAGAGATAGGGTTTATTCTCTAGTGTTTTTGTATGCAAAAATTTGTTTAGCTGTTTGCAATTTTTCACATGCTTACTAGGCTCAAGCTTAAGAGAAGAGAAGGAAAATTGGTGGAAGCAAGAGGGTCTCAAAGTGAGCCACAACAAAGGAGGGCAAGATTGCCACATTATCCACCACCTATTTTACCTCCAAAAGAAGCAGAAGTAGCATTAAGCATGCCTCCAGGAGAAGGAAAAATCCATGAAGAGATGGATCCCAAAGAAGAATAAAGGGTGTTCAGGAAAGCATTCATTGACATGACTAAGATGGTGAGTATCCTTTATCAAGAAAGGAATGAGAGACTAGAAGGAGAAGGATCCAAAATTCACAAGGAAGGATAGGGATCATTAGGAGGTCAAAATGATGAAGATAAATCAAAGAAGGGAAATGGAGGAAATGGAGATAGTGGAAAGTCACCATCATCACCCTTATCATTGTCATCATCATCCTCTACCTCATCTTCAGTACATCGACCACACAAGTCAAATAACATTGGTAAAAGTAATTTTCTAAAACTGGATGTTAAGTTTGAATTACCAATGCTTAACGATGAAGTAAATGCTAAAAATATTGATAATTGGATTAGGAAATTGGAGGTCTATTTGAGAATTCAGAACCTTCATGATGATGATACGAAAATCCAACTAGCTTCATTGAGAATGGAAGGTGCAAAATTTGTTTGGTGGGAAGCCAACACAAAGGAGGAGATCAAGAAACATGGTAAGATTATCCTATCATGGACTGATTTCATTACTACAATAAAACAACAGTTTTATCCATTAGCTCATATGAAAAAAGCCATAATTAACTGGAAAAATTTTAGACAATTGAAAGGATAGAATGTGCAAGAATACACCAAATAATTTAGGAGAAGAGCTCTCTTATTAGGGGTAGAATTGCAGAGCCAATATACTTTGCTCAAGTACACAGGAGGCTTACATAGCTACCTAAAACATACTATTCTAATGTTTAACCCTACAAGTATGGATGAAGTTTGTGTTTAGGCTACACATCTAGAATATAGAGGGAAAAACATTACTGATGAGGGTAGGAAGAAACCTTTTAAGGGGAAAAAAAAAGAAAATACCTCAAAAGGTAAGGGAAAAAAGAGTGCATCTGTCAAGAAAGAGGGAGAAAAATTGGTTTGTAAACATTTTTCAAGAGAAGGCCATGAAGAGAAAAATTCTTGGAAATTACATCCTGAAAAGAGGCCCAAACATCATGACAACAAAGGGAAACAAAAAACTGCACCTACAACTCAACATGATTTAGGAGAGGATTCAGGTGATGAATCTAAAATTACAGCCATGGGATTGAAGAACATGAAGGGGAAATAAATTGAAACTAAACCCAGTACTAGTACATCAAACTATCACATACAAGCTCCAAATGAAGAAGAGAGAATTGAAATGTTTCATGTGAGGGTCATATCCAAACATACCAATGTTGACACACTGTTTGACAGTGGGTCACAAGAAAACTTAATCTCTAAAGACTTGGTCAAGAAAATTAATATTCAGACCATTCATCATCCAAGACCATATCCACTTGGGTGGATTTGTAAGGATGCAAATTTACAGGTTTCAAAGAAGTGCATATTGTGGTTTGCAATAATTGCACATTTTGTTGACACAGTTGAATTAGATGTGGTTCCACTTGATATTATAGGTATTGTGTTGGGCATTCCTTACTTGTATGACAGGAAAGTGATCTTCCATCACCATGAGAAAAAATACCATTTATTCGAAAATGGAAAAGAGTACATTGTTATAGCACATCGCAAGAAGACAAATATTGCAATGGTAAATGATGGACAGGTAAAAAGGATGGTGAATTCAAGTAAGACATTTTTTCTTCTAATGATTAAGCCTAAATATAATGTTAATAATGAATCATTTGAGGATTGTGATCCTAAGTTGAAATAATATTTATATTATATAGTTGATGCACATCATGAGATGTTTCAGGAGCCAAAAATATTTTCCTCCTAAAAGGGATATTCAACATGAGATTCAGTTGCAACAAGATTGTCCTCTTCCAAACATCGGCATGTATCGTATGCTGATAATGGAGACTGTTGAAATGAAGAGGAAAATCAAGGGCATGTTAGACAAGGGACTCATAAGTCCAAGAACTTCACCATGTGGTTCACCCATGGTCTTGATTCCAAAGAAAGATGGGACTTGGCGCATGTGTGTAGACTTCAAAGCTTTGAACAAGATAATGGTAAAGAATTGATACCCAATCCCAAGGATGGATGATTTTCTTGATTAGCTGAAAGAATATTTTTTTTTCACTAAGTTAGATTTACGAAGTGGATATCATCAAGTAAGAATTGCAGAAAGTGATATATGGAAGACTGGATTTAAAACAAAACAAGGACTCTTTGAGTGGTTGGTTATGCCATTTGGTTTGTGTAATGCAGTAGAAACTTTCATGCGTGTTATGGATAATGTTTTGCATGAATTTATTGATGAATTTATGATCGTGTATTTAGATTATATACTACTTTTCAGCAAAATAAGAGAAGAACATGTCTTGCATGTGAAAAGGGTGCTTGATGTTTTGAAGAAAGATAAATTATTTCTTAAGATGTCAAAGTGTGAGTTCAGAAAGACTTATCTTGTTTATTTGGGAAACACTGTAGGGGGAGGTGAGTTGAGAATTTATCCTTCTAAAGTGGAAGCCATTGTGAATTGGCCCACTCCCAAAATAGTTATCGAGGTAAGAAGTTTTTAGGAGTAGCTCAGTATTGGAGAAAGTTTATTGCTAACTTTCCTACCATAGCAACTCCTATGCATGCAATGACAAGTGTGAAGAAAGGCTTCCAATGGGGAGGCAAACAACAACAAGATTTTGAAGCTTTAAAATACAAGATCATTTCAGCTCCGGTCCTCAAATTACCAAAATTTAGACAACCATTCGAGATACAAACAGATGCTAGTGATTATGTCATGGGTGTAGTAATTTTGCAGCATGGTAAGCCTATCGATTTTCATTCTGAAAGATTCAATGGTGTTGTAACTAATTATACTACATATGAAAAATAGTTGTATGCATTGGCACAAAGCATCAAGAAGTGGAAACACTACTTTATGGGTAAAGAGACGATTATATATACTGATCACCAACCATTACAGTACTTGCAGTCACAAACAAAATTGTAGCAATCACAAAATTTCATATGGATGGGATTTCTTCAACAGTTTCACTTGGTTATAAGGTAAAAGAAATGTATTTTCAATAAATTTGTTGATATTGTTTCAAGGCCAATCATAAGTTCTTCTAATTTACTTAAAAATGATTCTATTGTACATGAGAGTTACATAGAACAATATTCACATGATGTTGATTTTCAAGATGTGTATGTTAGTTTGAGTGAAGGGAATCGAGTTGAGTAAAATGATTATCACATGCATAACAATTTTCTATTTCATTTGGGAAAGTTGTGTATACCACAAGGAGAGAGGCTTAGTGTCATGAGATAGGTTCATTCGTCTCTTATTGCTAGAAACTTTTGGGTAAGAAAAATAGTGGCGCATCTACAAAGGTATTGCTATTGGCCTCACATGATAGATAGTGTGTCACGTTTTATAAGAGTTTGTTCTATGTGTGCAACAATAAAACCTAGCAATAGAAAGCTTGGGTTGTACATGCCACTACCGGTACCATCAATGCCACGAGAGAGTGTCTCCATGGAATTTTTGGAGGTCTACCTATGTCAATAAAACAAAATTATTATCTTTATGTAGTTGTGGATAGATTCAGTAAAATATGTATAATTATGCCATGTAAGAAAACCATTACTGCTGAAAAAGCTACTGAACTTTATTTTCAACATGTATGGGTTCATTATGGATTGCCAACTTATATTGTTAGTGACAGGGTTTCCAGGTTGATTGGGAATTTTTGGTCCAATCTTTGGAAGATGATGGACACAAAGTTGAAAAAGAATATTGCTTTTCATTCGCAAACTGATTTCCAAACCGAGGTGGTGAACATAACCATTGTTCATCTATTGAGAGGATATTGCAGCAAACATCCCAAGTTGTGGGATGGACAACTGCATTACATTCAACACGCTTACAACTGGGCCAAGCACTCTTCTACAAATACTTCACCTTTTGAAGCATGCTTTGGGTATTTTATAAATCTCCATTAGACTTCATATTTGAGAAGGATGTTGCAATTGATCGGCATAGTGATATTGATAAGCCTCGAAAGTTCATTGAGAAAATTCAAATTATTCATCAACAAGTTCAAGAATAGCTTGAGAAGAGTTAAAGAAAATACAAGGAGAGGCATGACAAACATAGAGTTGATCACAAGTTTCAAGAAGGAGATAAGGTATGGTTGTGTTAGCCCCCTATAAATTCCTTGACAAGAAAGCAAGGGGCTAATTTGTTTTATGAGCCTTCAAGGAATGCATTTCTCTTGAAAACACATCATCCTTGAAGCCTTTTCATGGTCCCTACCCTTTGATTATTTCCTTCTATTGCTCTTGAGTCAATAAGCCTCACTGATGATGATAAATTGTGCTCCTAAGGCCTTCATTTGCCCCTTGTACCCTTGCAGAATTCTTCATTTCATCCCTTTTCCTATTTTTCAAAGCCTCCTTTTCACCCCAAAAATCCCTCCCTTAGTCCTCCAAACTATCCCAAAATCCCCTCTAAACCATACACACATCCTGGGTGTGGTTTAATTTCCCCTCCTTTCCCCTTTCGTTACCCTTTCCTACCCTCAAATTGCGGTAAAATGTGCCAGAAACCGTATTCTCCATGTATATGGGTCCTAGCCCCTTTCGGCCAGCCCCCTTAGCCTTTTCCACCACGTGACCTGGGCGCTGGAACCTGGCGCCAAGGCAGAAGGCGCTTATCTCAAATATGTATCGGGAGCGTCGTGAGCCGACGATCTACACCGATCAGACGGTCATCGTGAGCTCCATAACGTCCATCACCCACCCCTTTCACCGCCTCGTTAACACATCAACCATCTATTTAACCCACTGATATGACGGCCTGGAGTTATCCACCCGGTGGTCCCCATGCCAGCGCACCTTGTTCAAAAAACGGTTGGTTTCTATCGCACTGCTTTCTAAGGGCTGGCGGTATTTTTTGTTTTGCAACGATTCCACTCATCGCCTGATGCGTGTCCCCACGCACGGTTCAAAAACCACCCCCATCGCGCATTAAAGTTCGGCAGAAAACCCGACGTGATATCGTTGTACATCATTCGATCTGTGGCCTGCCATCCGATGGTGATCGCACCCCCAAGCTGCACGGGTGATCACCCAAGCAACGGTACCCCTGGCCCACCGTCAGTCACCCTCCGACGCATTTTCAGCCATCGATCTCCTCCTGAGATTAGATGGTCCAGACTTAATCCACGCTCCATTGTTGACCGCGTCCCACCACGTCACCAGTCCACGTGTTTTCATTAATTTTCGTTCGTCCCCCTATATAATTCATTCAAAGGGAAAAATTTAATGTTTCGCATTAAATTTCCACCTTGTCGCCCTCTAAAGCATTCCCTGCTATTCCACTGTGTTACTCCACGAAATCCTCTGCATTCATCATGCCACGTCACCATTCTTTGCAGTCATCCACGCCACCCTCCCCATGCATGTTTTTCCTTAACATTTTTTTTCGTGTTTTGCAGGGTTACAGGGGGCAAAAAGCTGCCATGATTCATATTCACTATTATGGTGGCACAATGCACAGAAGAAGCTGAATTTAAAGCTTGATATTACAGGAAGATGTCCAGGAAGGTGTTTGCAATATTAATTTCATCAAAGGACAAATTTCAAGCTCTGCAAAACCTCTCTCGTGCCATTAAAACACTGATTTCGCAGTTTGAGGCAATCGTGGAAGAAACGATGGGTGTTAGTGAAATATCAAAGAGTTTAAGGCATATAATTGAAGATCGTAAGCCTTAACTAAACAATTATAGGAAAAATACCAGGTCGAAGACTGCAAGATCGATCAGAAGGTCCTAGGGCACGTAAAACAACGCCGAAAGGGTTTCACCATCAGCAAAATGTTCTTTCCCGTGAAAGGACGAAGTGCCCATGCAGTTTTCATTCTATGCCGTGTTCTAAAGGAATTTTCTGCCCTGACAACAGTCTTGATGCTATCAGAGCATTTGATATGTAGTATGGCAGACTTCACAGTCATTTATTTACCTTTTTTTTTATTCACCAAATTACTACAGGGTACTGCAGCCAAATTACATCAGAGACATACCGAAGTAAATGGGAGCCTGGGGAAGACCACTCTTTCACCCAAAGAGTGCCATAGATAAATGCGTAGAATTTAAACAGAATGGGCTTCAGCCCTCTTTCTTTTCTGAGTTTTAATGCTTCATTTAGTCTTTCACCTACCCCCTCTACTCTCTTTAGCTATAAAATTCATGAAGGAACTCATTGTAAAGGTGGTTGTTGATCAGTTATCAGAGAATTGCAAGCTATTTCTTTTGAGACATAGTCTCTGTGTAAAGTTGTAAGATAGGCTGAGGAAGATGTTTGCAAACTGAATGTCTAGCTATTGGTAATGTTGTATTTGATGGGTGTTGTTATTTAATGTGACAAGCACATTTCTTTGGATCCTGATCTAAAGCAGCGGTGATGTTTTTCTATCTCTATATTTGTTTTTAACTTGCAGTTCATTTCATTTCATTTCTACTGGCTCACATCAGAAATATGGCATAGGATTTACCCTTGTTAGGTACCCTATGTTTCTGCTCTCCTTGCCTTCAATGTTTTCTATTAAATGTGTTATCTAAGGGTTGATTTCAGTTAATTTAACTAGTGTAGTGGATGTCATTTCCTGCTAGCTGATGTATGAATTAAATGAATTTGTTCTTAGATGTTCTTGTTAGGATTTAAATGAACAAATTGGGAACACTGGGAGGTCTAGAACTCTGTCTCTATCTCACTAGGATCCTTTTCAATTAATTGAACCTTTCTAAGATCCATTAAGCTGGAGGCCAAAGCATTGAGAGTTCAAAGTCTCTCTCTAATCTAAGGTCTTTAACTTTGTGTTCTAAATCTTTATTGTTCCTCTTCTCTTACCATTTCATGCCACACTATCATTTTTAATATCTAATGCTTTATATGACTAGCCCAACTGAAAGCCTGCATGTTTATTAGTAGGTAAACCCTTTCATGACTCCATTGCCCAATGGTATTGAATGTTCCCTGGAACATCCCTCCTTTTCCCAAAATCCTCTTTGCTTGTCCTTGTCTTATATTGAACCCTTCTTTCCTGATTCCAAACAACCAACCAAACAAACAATCAAATAAACAAACCCCAAGCCTTATAACTAGCATAACATCTTAAATTTTGAGCTTCAAAGACATAAACCTTTGCTTATATAGAGAGATCCATCTCTAGACCCAGGAGGGCTAGATCCTGAGGTCTGAAAGTGGTTTGATGTTGTCTCATCTTTTGGTATTGCCAACCTTGCCAAAACATGGGAACACAAAAAGGTTGCACATAAGAAAAGAAAGAATGCAAGGAGAAGGTAAAAAACTCAAGCCCATTAGCTATGGTCCATTCAAGGTCATCAAGCAAGTTGGTAATAATGCATTTCAACTTGACTTGCCTTCATGTATGCAAACATATTTAGTTGTCAATGTTGAAAATTTACGTTTTTATGAGCTCCCTTTGATCGATGATAAAGGGAGTGATGTTCAACTTCTTTCTATTGAATATTTCTCACCAGAATTTTTGGATGAGCTCAAGGAGGATACCATCCTTGACAGGAGGACAAGAACATCTAAGAGGGGAAGTGTCGACTACCTTCGAATTGGGATCAAAGGCAGTAAGCCAAGTAAGGAAAAGTGGATGGAAGTTGGAAAGGTGAGGGAGTTGTACCCTCATATACTAAACAGGTAATCAAAGTTCTTTGGGGTCCAAAAGCTTCCCAATGCGGAGGTGTGGTTAGGAGATAATGATTTTTTCTCAAAATTGTAAGTGCTTGAAACTGTACCGAACTTGAGTGACCAATTAGAAAAACTGATGTCGTATGAGGGAGATATCGCGTTCCGATAGATTTCCCAAACAACTAAAATTTTGTGACAGGGGTGAATGGGATGCCCAGTCAGCATGTAGGTACAGTCAACAAAAGGTGGAATATTCCAGAGAATATTCTATTTTCCTAATCCAAATAGTGAATTCTAAGTGGTGTTATGTGATTTGTTGATTTGGTTGTACGAGTTGATTTGTGGGCATTGGATGGGTGACACGTGGCCAGCCCAGAGGCTTCCATGTGTCCCCTGTACGGTTGATTAAAATTTTGGTTGGGTCTGGGGGGTTTGACCCTGTGACCTCTGGCACACCCATAGAAGTCTCCACCAACTCCGCTATACATTGAGTCATACCCTATTAGCACTCCACATATTCTTAAATTGTAATGGTTTATGTGTTGGGGAGGGGGACCGCTGATCGTCCCAACCCGACGACAGTCCCGTTTGATTGTTCACATGATATAAAATTCCCGCAACAAAAAATGTTGAAAATGGTAGTTATAAAAACCACGACTCTGGTAGCTAACCAGTATCTATCACATGGCACAGTTATGTAGTTTTTTTTCGGCAGTTAATAAACATTGTTGTGGTCGATGGTTGTAGAACCTTAACATCCAGTGGCTACAAGGTATAAAACATGTGTGGTTTGTGTATTATGGTTACTTTGACGATTAGTGGAACTTCGATAACACTCCGAGTTCCAGTCCACGTTTATTGCGGAGTTTTAATGTTAACCACAGGGTTTAAGGGGGTCAGCATGTGGCCACCCCCTCTCCTAACCATAAAAATAAATACAACGGTTAGTCGGATGGTGGGGTTTTAGCGCACCATTAAAATTAGGTAGGTTTTGCTATTTTAACTGTAGTTAAACTGTAGTTCTCCACATTTAGTGGAGCATTTGTAGCTGTCATTGGGAAAATGGCTAAGGAGATCAATTTTCAAACAATTTGGGTGAAACAAGAGTCTAGCTATACTAATTGGAGTATTCTGGAGCCATTGGTGTAGAGAAAACATTCATTCGAGGCTTGTAAACACATGTGTTTTCAATTTTGAGGATAATGATAAAGAGGGACATGCCACTGGGAGCTGGACCAGCAGATGTAGCCTAGGAGAGGTGAACTGCTTCAGCATGCCTACTATGTAAATCTTATGTGTGATGTTATTTCTCTATTATACACTGTTATTGAGTGTTATTTAGGCTTATTTACATGCTTAAAACTCACAAATTCATCTATGTTTCATGGTTAAATTTCTCATTCCTTAAGAAAATAAATGGAGACAAATATGTACATGTTTTATAACTAAAAAGACACTTAGCATAGCAAACTAATATAGTCCTTTCAGATCAGTTTATGTTGAATAATATTCAAAATTGCAGATACTTTCGTTGGTATGACATGCGGATCAAGATGGCTTTCAGTGGATTAATATTAGAATATGCACTCAAGGGAAGTTCTAATTATATTGCATGGAAAGATAGAATGGAGGCACTTCTGGAAGACAAAGGGTTGAAATAATTCATTGATAATGATATTCCCAAGCCCGCAGCAGCAGCCGCCACTCTTCTTGATGCTTGGAAAAAGAAGGTAGCAAGGGAAAGGAGGATATTATTAGAGGGATTTCTAGATCACAATGAATCAAGTCTCCATAGAAAAACGACTCCATATGAAATGTGGAAGGCCTTGACAGATTTTTTTCAGAACAACAACGACAAAAGGAGGTTGGTGCTGAAGGAAAAGCTCAGGAAAATCAAGAAGGAGGAGGGCGAGTCGGTACCAACATACTTGGGAAAGTTCACTCAAATGTCGAGATGAGCTTGGAAGTGTTGGTGTGACCATAGCAGATGATAACTTGGTGAGCCTAGCACTTATAGGCCTTCCCAAGAGCTAGCATAGTTATCAGGACTCTGTCAATGGGAGGGAGAAGTTACCAGATTGGGAGTGGCTTTGGTTGGATTTGGTACAAGAAGAATTCAAGTGGAATACTAGGGATGGATCCTCATCCAAGACTAATGAAGAGAAATATTGTGCCTTGGCCAGTAAGGAAAATAAGGCCAAGGGAAAGAAATCCCAAGGTGAAGAGGGCAAGAAAGACCTGTCCAAGATCATATGTTTTCACTGTCACGAGCATGGGCACCATGCTAAAAATTGTCCACAGAAGAAGGAAAGCAAGAAGGAGCCTCTAGTTGTAGTAGGTGAAGCATTGGCTTCATATGTCAAGCTTGATTTTACTCTCATTTCATGCATGTCCAACACTATAATGGGATGCATGTGGTATTTAGACAACGGTGCCTCTTTCCATGTGACGGGGAATAGAGATCTCTTCAGTGACTTGGGGGAGAAGGACCTCCAGCAGAGCATAGAGTTTGGAGATGACGATAGGTATAACACTATTGGCATAGGTATAGTTACATTTCATAGGGATAATGGCTCCCTTCTCAGACTAGCATATGTTTTACATGTTCCAGGCCTAAGGAATAATCTTGTCTCCATAGCGATATTGGAAGAACGTGGTTATGAAGTAATGTTTTGAAAAGGAAAAGTTTTCCTTAAATACATAGCCAAGGGACAAGTGAAGCAAAATGGTGTAAGATTCAAGAACCTGAATGCTCTCAAGGTTAAGGATGCATTCAAGGCTTTGAGGATAAAATTAGTGGTTAGTGACTTGGTGGTTGAGAGGGAGCAATTATCTTTCAACATGCAGCCTCAGAAGCCATCTCAGAATCTTGTGGATAAGCCACAATTGGAGAAGCAAAGAGAAGACCGAGTGGAAGATTCCACTCAAGCAGAGACCTCCAGGAGGGGGGAATTTTGAGCTAGAAGGGCAGAGGGAGTGCATGCAGCTATACCTCCAGGTGTGAGGTGGGGCTTTGTGCAGAATTAATCCCAAGAAAAAATTGGGCAGTGTTCATTAATATGGTGTGTCTCATAAATCGAACCTGGCTACGAGGAGCCCACAACACAACGGTAGTAGGAAGGATTGGTTAGATTGATGTAGTTAGATGTTAGGAAGACAGAAATCAGAGTGACGGGTGTTAGATATTGCAACGTAGATCAGAGTTGGCAACAAAGTAGAGTGCATGGATGCATATGTCAACATCGCAGAGAGTACAGTAGAGATGTCTAGTAGGTACCAGTAGTCATAAGAATCCTATGACATATGCATTATACTGATTCATTTGTTTGGAGGCTATTCAATTTCATAAGTGTTGAATGCAAGAGTTGCATGTGCGAACAACACTAGAGAAGTCTTGCATGCAAGCGTTGCTATGTGAAAAACACTAGAGAAGTGTTGCATGTGTGAAAAACAATAAAGAAGTGTTGCATCCAAGATTTTCATGTGCGAACAATACTAGATAAGTGTTGAATGCAAGAGTTGCATGTGTGAGTGCAAGAACATTCAAAAGGTACCTAATCAAGACAGATTGATTCCTTTCTTGTTGAGAGGGAGTGTTGGAATTTTCAACAAGAAACATTGAAATTGGCATCTAGAAACAACATGACAACACACATGCCAGTGTGGTATCACAGGTCACACAATGATGGGACCTAGCGATACATTAGTGTGCAATCCAATTTATTAAATAAATTGGAAATGTGTCTAAATTAATTTTCCCTTAATTAAAATGGACAATAAATTGTAATCTTATCTCATAAACACTTGTAATAGTTAAGTGAGTGTCATAGACTCAGTTAGCTCATGAAATTCAAGTTGAGGGTGGTTAATGAGGCATGTATAGTGATTCTATTTTTTTTAGAGTCTAAGTTGTAGTTAGCATATTAGTTTAATGCATGAGAAATCAGTTAACTCAATTAAGTGAGTTAAAATTAGTTTAACTAGTTGTAACTGATTGTTGCACTAGTGAGAGGTCAAGTGAATTAAATCAGATTTAATTCACATGCAGTGATATTTCAAGTGACCGATGATTTACTATTAATAGCTACGTGCATGTCAGTTCTGATGAAGACCCAGTTGAGATAGACGTAAAGGGAAGTTAACTATCAGTCGTATTTTTAGCAAACTACCCAGATGCAGTTAAAATGCCATATGATTTCCCATGATGTTTGTGCATTCAAGGAAGGTTGAAATTCCTAAATAATAGGGATTTCATTCCACATGAATTGCGTGAGAAAGGAAGGCTGAGAAGAGGCTGAAAATTGGCTAAGTACTAGCCTGATTTTGTCTGGATCGGTGTGAGACAATTATTGGAGTGAAACAAACTCTTGTGAGAAGAGTGAATTGTAATTGTTTCATTATTCCTTGGTTCATTATACAATAGAGATAGAGGGTTTTTTAGCAGCAAGCTTTCCCTTGGAAAAACATTTGTGTTGTGGATTGATTTTCTTCATTCTTTTACTTGGTGTGATCATGTTTAATTTCCGCAGAATTAATTGTTGAAGGATTCGATATCTTTCTCTACTATATTGCATGATCAGATTGAATCCATTGGAATGCATATTTTTGTATAATTTATACATTAGATTTAATTCGTTGAAATCCAAATTTCCTAAGGTATTCATCCATTTTGGCATACCAAGCTCATGGAGCTTGTTTTAACCCATATAAAGCCTTTATCAGTTTTCAGACTTGATGTTGATGTCCTTCAATTTCAAAACCTGGTGGTTGTGTAATATATACATATTCCTGTAAATATCCATTTAGGAAAGAAATTTTTTCAACCATATGATGAACTTTCCATCCTTTGTGAGCTGCTAATGCAAGTGTTAATCAGAAGGTGTTCCATTTAGCTTTATGAATTTTTTTTTTCTCATAATCAATCCCTTCTTGCTGTGAAAAACCCTTACAATAAGTATTTATTTGTACTTTTAAATATATCCATTTTTCTTTTACTTAATTTGGTAAACCCATTTGCATCTGATGGGTTTAACATTTTGAGGACAATCACCAAGTTTCCAAGTGTTTTTGTCTAGAACTGTTTAATATTCATCAACCATAGTCTGTTGCCACTCTTTATGTTTTACTGACTCTTTATATGTAGAGGGTTAAATAAAATCATTTTTTATCAAGGAAAAATTTCCTTCACTTCTATGTGACCTCCTTGTTCCTGTTTTATTCTGCTCATCAGGCCTTATATCTTTCAAATGTTGAACTACCCATTTTGGAAATTGATTTTCACTTGTTTGAGATTCTAAAACATCACCATGATTGTAAAGAGGGTTGATATAAACAGATGTTCATTGATCAATTGCATATTTTGGGGGCGGAGATTCATTTTCAGAAGAACTGTTGCTACTAGGAGATTCATATGAACTGCCAAAAGTCCAATATGATGTTGGTGAAGTAGAACTAGATGGACTAGATGAATCATCTTCAGATGAAGGAAAAATAAGTTCATACCAATTTTGTGACTTTGGTTGACTTTTTATATTTAATTTTCTTTTATGACCTTTTGTTTCTAAATTTTGAATAAGAAATTATATTTCTTCAACACTCTTACTCTCAATTTCATAAAAAATCACATCCCCGCTCACAATAAATTTCCCATTGGACAAAATTCAACACCCTTTCTTCTCATCAGAATACCCAATAATTGTACATTTCAAGATTAGTTCTTTTTTATTTCGGAACTAAGGCATTGCATATTGATCCAAAAAATTTGAGGTGTTTAACTCAAGGTTTGAAACCAAACCAAGCCTCATAAGGTGTGATTCTGTCTAAAGAAAAAGTTGGAGATCTGTTCCTTAAGTAGACAGCAGTATGAATTTCTTTTTCCCGATATATAGGACTTAAATTTTTGAAAGTTAACATAGATCTCACCATTCCTACCAAGGTGCGATTAATTCTTTCTACTACTCCATTTTGCGGTAGAGTGTAGACATTTGTAAGATGTCGTTTTATACCACTATCCCTGCAATACATTTGGAATTCATTAGAAGTGAATTCCCCTCCATTATTTGTTCTAAGAGTGAAAATATTCTCTTTGAATTCATTTTCAATAAGTTGGTGAAAAATTTTAAACTTTTCAAATGCTTCTGAATTTTTCTTCAAAAAATATACCCAAGTCATTACGCTAAAATCATCAACAAAGAGTAAGAAATATCTGGATCCTCCTAGCGAAGTTTGTAAGGGTCCAAAAATGTCACTGTGAACCAATTGAAAACGCTTGTTTTCTCGCCAAGAACTTATGGGGAAATTATATCAATTTTGTTAGCCATAAATGCAAGCTCCACATTTTTCATTTTCCCTTTTGAAGGTTGGAAGTCCCTTAACCATTCCTTGTTTTTGCAATTGAGAGAGACTTTCAAATTTTAGATGTCCATATTTGACATGCCACAAACTTATAGGTGAAATGTTTGTACTTTCTTCTCCTACAAAGTCATAATTCCTTGGCATAACTGTCCATTTCATCCTTAACAGTTTTCCATCTTCATAACCTGTCATCGCTGCTTTCATGCTCTGTTTGACTGAGTTGATTTTTACAAAGTCATCTTCAATAATCACTTGATGTCTTACTTGTCGAATCGCGACTAAAGACAACAGATTATTCTTAAATGTTGGTACATACCATACATTTTAAACCACTCTTTCTCCAATTTCAAGTAGATAAAATTTAACTCCACCTTTCCCATAAAGAGTATGTTTTGTATCATCAGCAAGATAGATTTAATTGAGATGGCATCATCAGAAGTTTCAAAAGAAGTCACGTCAAAAAGTTGTGTTGGGTTGATCTGGTATCTAAAATCCATGCATATTCATAATCACTTTTAAGAGAAGGGAAGACCTATAATATTGTTGAGTCTGAGTTTTTGAAGACATATTCTAACCCATTATTATCATCTTGATCGTTTTCAAACTATGCGGTGTTTTTATGAAACTTTGGAATTTTGTCAATGGAAGTTCTAGAATCCTTGGAATAATGGCCAACTTTGTTACATGTTATGCAAACAATTTAACTTAAATGTATGCCTCTTCCTTGATTCTGTCCTCTACCTCTGCTTTGAGTTTGACCTCTGCCTAGAATTTGTCCTCTTCCTTGATTATAGCCTCTCCCTTGAAAGTTGCTTCTTCCTGAACTGTTGCCTTTGTTGAAATTGTTCCCTCTGCTTTGGCTTTGACCACATCCTTGTACACTATGTGTTGCTAGATTTTCATTGAAATGTCCTCTTCCTCTTCTTCTAGAACTATCAATTGAGGATTTAATTGCGCTGGTGTCTGTGGAGAATACATCTTCCCCAATTTGTTTCTTCTTCCAAAAAGTGTTATCATGTTGAGTTAACATTTCACTTAAATTATCAAACTTTAATTTATCTAACTTTCTGGTCACTTGTAGGGTTTCAAAAGAATGAGTGTAAGAAGAAGGAAATCCAACAATTAAAATTGTGGTCATGAAACTGTCATATACTATTGGAAATACAACATTTGCTATTTCTTGCTTAATGTTTTTAAGCCTAGAAATATATTCAAGAACATATCCTCCTTCAGTTAATTTTTGTTGAAGTATCTTTAATTGTAGATCAACCTTTTTTGATCCAAGTTTTGTATCAAATAGATCTTTGAAAGTACATAAATAAGACCATGCATCTAAGGCATTTTCAATATGAATATACATCTCATTGTTAATTGAAGATTTGATTAGAGCTAGTGCCTTGGAATTTTTAATTTCCCATTTTTCTAATAAATATACATCTGTGGGTTTATTTGGTTTGATGTCTCCATCACATATGTATTTACAAAACTCATTATATATTAGAGTTCTTTTGATGAGATGTTTCCATGTCTTGTATGATTTTTTTCCCTTCAAGCTTATCAGAATTAAAAAAAACAATTAACTAAATTCGACAATGTAATGTTGAATCTTTGCACCAAAAAGAATCAAGCACAAAAATATCAATATGAGCAGCATGCCACACGTAACACACCACGCAAAAGAAGATCTATCAGGGCTTGGCCTTGACCCTCATATAGTTGTTGAAAGAAAAAAGTATTGAGATTTGCACTTGGCTCCAGTCAATTTCTCTTAAGAGTTTACAATGAAATCTTTCAAAATTTGACCTGTTTATAATGCTCTTCTAAATTTTCTTTCAAAAAAATACTCTAACCCCCCCTCAAAGTAAAAAATTACTTTGAGTTACAATATCAATCTTCTCTCTCCAAATAAAATTACAAATAACATCTCCTTATTACTCAATTTTTTTTTACAAAAGACCCCTTTTTACACCTTATTAATCCATTACAAAAATTCCCTAACTTCAAGTAAAATATTAAAAAATAAAATTTTTATAAAAATCTATACATATTCATCAAATCGAGAGCCAATAGTCACATGTGATAATCCAAAGTCGATAGTCACATGAAACAAAAATTTACTGATCCAATGTTAATGGTCTAATGTCGATGGTCCAGTGCTGAGAGTCCAATGTCGATGGTCAAATGTCGAGAGTCCAAAGGAAATTGGTTAATTTTTATCAAAATGTTATCGAAGCATTCCATGAAATCTCACCTTATATGCAGCCTTTAGTAGCACACAATATGAGCCTCTGTCTTGTCAACAATTACTGAAGTCCACACAAGAATAATTTGAGAATAAAAAGAGAGCTGAATACAAATATCACCACATATTTCCTCCTGTTAGGGGTTTTTTAAACTGCTTTCAAGCTATTATGTATGCTAAATAAGCATTATAAATGTTGATCCAAAAAGAAAACTTATATTCATGTTTGAGATTCTTAGATTCAACCTTTTCCGATCGACGAACAAGGGAATTGAAATTATGTAGAATCCGAGGTGCATAATGGCAAAATAATGGTAGAATGATTTTTTTTTTTATTGATACATTGTGTTGTAGTGCCTGTAATTTCAAGGTCGAGAGCTCGAGAATAAAGATGATGAAGGATAACACTGTGGGCTAGATCTTGCATGAGAGGACTGCTTCCAAGTTTGGTTGTTTCCTGAAATAACAGAGGCTTTAAATCTCAAAGAGATCGATAAGGTGTACCCAACTAAACCACTTGAAACAAGTTCTACAGCTCAACATAGGCACCAAAATACCATTGGTCAGTCTTGGAACAACTTCCATGAATCGAAATGCCGATGAAATTAAGACAATAGTGGCTAATAAAATAACCAGGATACGAAGTGATGGAGATCTACAAATTTGGACGCAGATACAAAGAATAACCAAAAATACAAATTTTGGTTTTGGCTTGACATTAAAATATCAATGCGTTGAAAATGCATAGAGAACTCAACACTATGCATTGAAACATAACTTGACGCTATGCATTGAAACAGAACATGCAGGAGAAATTTGGATTTTCAAAGAAAATTTTGGATAATAATAAAAACTTGATGTATATATTTAAAAATCTGAAAACAATAATAATAATCAAATTTATTTTCCACAATTTGCATACCAATTATTTTCTGATCAATTCAATGGTGTTTTCCAAGAATCTACAACGCTGGAGTCTCAGTCTTCACATCAGCTGCATTACTGTAGCTTTGATACCACAATAATGGAAGAAGTGTCCTCAAACACATAATTTTATTAATTAGGAAAAGAAATTACATAAGAAATTTTTTAAGAGTTTACACCCGAACACTCCAACACTCTTGCAATCAGAAGAATGAGATATATATAATCTAAATGTCCTAACCTATTCTATTTATGAATCACTTAGTAAATTAACAAGTGTCCATCTACATTAAATGTCATCCTAACAAATCTACTAAATATTTTCCTATATTGGAGTCTAAGAAACACCATCTTTCTAATTGTCATATCTTTTGCAACTAATTATATTTCTAAAGTTTCTCTAGTATTTTATTAAATATTATAAATATTTAAATATTCTATTCTAACTTTTAAACTATGATATTTTTATTTTTGGTTCATCTAAAAAATCATCACAAAATCCTAATGCTGGACAAAAATAGAGTACAATAACGTTAGTAGAAAACTTTCATAGCAAGTGCCAAAATCCACCTTTTGCATAATCTTTAAACTTTCTGACTGTTCTAGTGTATTCCTTGAGGCTAATGGGATAAATATATGTCTTGAGAAATATTTTTCTTGAAATTTTGCTGATGTTTACCCTCATGGAAAGGTACGACACTTTGGTAGCAATTTTCTGTCTTTAAGCCTAGGAGTTGCTACGAAAGTTCCTAGAACTTGAGAGTTTGCACTTTCTTCCTTCTTTCACCTCCAAAACACTTGTATTATCTCCAAAAAACTTGTAAAATCTTATAAATTCCTGTGTAATAGCATAAGACAAAATATAGCCCAAAAATATGTAACCTTACCCTGTTTATGGAGTAACAACATCATTAACAATGATGAATTTTAGGCCTCTTTTCAAAAGTTCAACTTGTATCATCTGCATTTGTACTTCTAAGTCTTTGGCTTGATCCAAAAACATTCTCCTCTCTACCTACAATCACCTGTTTCTTTTGTATAGATGATTCATCATCATGTGTAAAGGAAATGTCTTCTTTATCATCTTTCCTGATATATCTGCCACTTCATTGTAATAATCCAATTGTTTAGATATGTCTTGCTTGAATTCCTCAAAAAGAAATTTTGACTCTATTACCTCATTTCTTGTATCCCTTAACTATTCTTGCAGAAGCTCTATCTCAATATTTTATTGTACCTTTTCTTTACCTTTACTCCTCTTCACTAATTCTTCTTTTGGTGGAGGCTCCTCTGGCAATTTTTATTTTGATGGAAACTTCTTCCTTAATGATTTTTCAGCCATCCAAGGTTGCTTAGACATCTTATGATATTACTGTTGTGATCTTGTGAGTGGTTTTATAGGCTTGAAGATAAACCCTAAGACTTATTGTGCAAAGTCCAATTTATTTGCTCTTTATTTATTTATTTTTAGTCTATGTATCCTTGATCTCGACAGGCTGTATAATAGGACTTTATTCAATTTCAATTGCCTTTAGCATGTCTGCTAATTTTCCTCTTCCCTCAATTTGAATTCTTGTAACCCTCCTGTGTGTCCTTGTATATGTTTTCATTTGACTGATTGTAGAGGTGTTCTTTGGCATTAGATTATTTTGTACTTTCTCAACCTCCAGCTCCATAGGCTCTACCTCTAACTCCATAGGCTCCATCATAGGGTGCATCTCTATCTTATGGTCAACCACTGGTTCTCCTTCAGATTTCTTGCATTTCGCTGGTGTACTGGACTTAGATCTTGATATTTTATTAGGAGTAAGAACATGAACTTCATAGCCACTCAAAAATGAGAATGTAGACTAATCTTTGTTCAAATTTTTTAATTCTTCAACCACCAACAATTTGATTAGAGCATGGTCAAAAGTTGAGGTGTTACTAGTTTCATTTTTTTCCTGAACCTTATCTACCATTTTTCCCAAGCTCCTAAACAAATAAAAAGGCATATCCAGGGGTTGTTTACTTGTAAACTGCATCAATAATTTGAATTGGTATTTATATACCATATGCATAATACCTTCACAGGTGAAATACTTCTGAATCACCATAAAAAACCTAGGAAAATGTTCCTTAAGGCATATTCTAGGGATGCATGTAGTCATATCTATGCCTCTATGCTCTTCTTTCAAGAGTTCATCACAATTATGCAATTTCAATTTATTTACCTTGAACCGGGACTCTCTAGACCTTGGGATCTCAGCGGCTTGTGCAATTGTGTCAGGAGACACAATAAAATTCAATATGCCTACTTTCGATCCCATGACTATAAAATTTACAACAAAGTCTTTTGAAACTTGTCCATGATGTCCCTACAACTTTTGACAAAATCAGAAGCAACCAAAATTTGAAAGTGCTTGTGAGAAGGTGGGGTCTTCTTCAAGCAACCTCATGTCCATGGGCACGTTCCTAGCCACAAATCTTTCTTTATACTACTTCTTTTATGAAGCCATGGATTGAATATGTGTTGACCAACCCCTTCCTTGACACCTACAATTTTCTTTTGTGACAACACACAGAGTTGTGACACTAATAGAACCAAACCCAAGACTGCTAGACAATATCCTAAACCTCTAGACTGATACTAAGACACCAAGCAGCTTAAGAAGTTCAATCATCTCACAAGATTGAGAAAGGAGAGTATTCGAAACAAGAATTTGAAATGAAAGCGTGGAAAGGTAATATGATGACGGAGAAAATATGATGCATGCATTTACAAATGATGAAAATAGGGTGCAATGATGAGCCAATATGCTCTGACACCTTCTAACTAAATTTTTATGACATATGGTACCCTAAGTTTCCCACCGTTAGCGAAAAAAACAAATTCGTAGCAAATCCTATGTCCAGGAGGGTGAATTTTCTACGGAAGTGCCTAGAACTTTCGTAGCAAAACCAAACCCATTTAAACTGAATTTTCTACAGAATTCTGTAAAAGTTTCAAATTCACCATAATGAGAAGCCATTACACTAGTTGGAAGAGCACTTGTAATTGTGCAATATGTTCCTGAGTTTTAGTTGATCCAAGGTTTGCAAATATTTCCAGCCCATCTTATTTCAACACCTCATCTTGAAATTTGTGAGATCATTCCATCAGGGCAATTGCATAACCAACGATTAGAGAACCTTGTTGATTTGGAGAAAAAAACTATCACTCACAGAGGACCCTTGAATTGTTCAAGGAGGAGATGTATAGCCATCCCAATTTTTCATTGTTGAGCTACGCACAACACTTTGTGTTGAAGTGTGGAGTTTCAGAGGATGGGATAAATATAGTCCTAATCAATACAATGTTGGGCTATGAGTTCAGCATTGTTTGTGGTCATGAGATAGTAGATGCACCTACATGGAGATCAAAAGCGTTGTCACTGAGGAGTCATGCTAAGTTGGGGGCTCAACTATTATTGGAGCATTCCAATGACTGCTTCACTCATGAAGCATTGTATGGACAGATGATAGTTTGTATACATACTATTATGGATAGAATTTTCCATTATCAGGATGAATCCTTCTTGATGAGCATCTCACAGCTCAAAGAGAAGTTTCTACCTACAACATATTTCGAATCTTATGGATTCTACCGGGTCATCGATGAGTGGTTCACATGGAGTAACCTCAAGGAGGGTGCACTTCAACATATCATGGAGTGCAAAGATCATTAGATTGGGGAGGATGGTATTATCCATTGGATGGATACCAATTTGGAGCATGATGTGAGTCATCACCCACAGTCGGATGGATGGGTGAGGATGATGAGAAAGTGGTTGGTAAGCTACTTGCAGATATATGACACAGGGCAGCAGGAAGCATGGTTGCGCTGGTTGCTTTTGGGTGAGTATGGTTACTACCCAACATCTCACATTTGTATGATCCATGCCTTGCATAGTACTGGTGTGATGTAGCAGCAAGAGGCATGGCTATGCTGGTTTGGTCATCACATGACATATCCCATGTCAATGGGTGTGTTATTGTTTGGGACATTTCATGGCACTCACATGATGTGGCAATAGTGAGCTTGGCTATGTTGGGTTGATGTGACATTCTACATGTCAATCAGTGTGTTGTTGCTACATGGCTTGCATTATGATGATGTGAGGTGGTAGCAAGAGTCATTGTTGCTTTGGCTACTACTAGGAGAGTATGGGCTGACTTTCTCCCATACGTTGCATGATGAGGAGGGAGGATGCCAACAGGAGAACTTAATTTTTTGGCTTATACTGGAGATTATGGCCACCATAATTGGTATGATGATGGGGTGGTATGGAAGCAAGAGGCATTGTTGCGGTGATTGTTATTGAGAGAGTATGGTTCGAAATTTCACATGTCAGTCCATATGTCTTTATTTCCTATTTTGTACAATTTTGAGATGATGCTTGGAGCAAGCAGGGCCAATAGGGCCAATGATGGGAGCATGGAGAGGTACATCCTACTCCATGTAGCATGGGTTGGGGAGATACTTCATGAATTGGGACTTTCCTTTTGGGGGAGGAACCACTTCAATTCATATGTCTCATACCTAGAAGAGGCTCTGGAACAATAGATGGTTGCCACTTAGAGGTTTAATGATGATGATAGGAATCTAGCTATATAGTTGGAAGCCATTCTAGACATTCTAGAGAGACAACTATGGAGCTGGGCATTCATTACACATTGGATCAGATGGGAAGACCTTCCATATGAGGATGTCATTTGGAGGGAGGAGGGTTGCTATAGCATTTGATTTTGCAATTACTTGAGGACAAGCAACATTTTGGCGGGGAGGACTGTAATAATCCCAATTTTCCATTAGTTAATTACAATATTAGAGTTCTTATTTTTCTCAATTAATTAAGTAAATAAAAGGGTGGAGGAACCCATAAACCCCATATATGAATAAAATCCACTTTTTTTGTGCGAATGTGGGTTAGTAGATAGTAGATCAACATCATGGAGTAGTGGAGCAACTCATTAATGAAGGAAGAGTGGAGATTATGGAGAATAAAGAGGAATATGATGGAGATAGTGGAGGAATAAAAGTAAGGTCATATAGAATCAATGTTGCAGTGATGGAGGAAGTCGTGCATTAAATGCACACATGATGGAGGAGTTGAAAGTAAATGCAGAGATCATGGAGATCATGGATAGAAAACACAGTCTTCATGGAGACTAGTGGCCACATGTGCAGCGCAGTTATGAGGTGGTCCAAGGCTAGGAAAGGCTCACAACCAGATAAGGAATATGAGGACAGCAAAGAAAATCGTTATGGAATTTGATATTGTATTGTCGTTTGACTGTCTTTGCACGCTTCAGCTATTTAGCTAAGTCTATAGTGTTGTTTAGCATAAAGGTGTTCTCGAGCGGGAAACCCACCCTTACCCACGGGGTAATTTGAGTGCCTACTCTAGGAAGGTTATTTTGATTAGCTATTCATCATGTGGCATTGGTGCCACAATCATCCCCTATTTTCTACATATACAGCTTCAGAAAATACACATTCCTATCTTAGGGTTTGAGAGGAGGAAGGTAGTTCTTAGCATTTCAGCTAAGAAACCATTGGAGGGTTCATCCTCTCATCTTGTGCTTTAATTTAAGTCTTATAAGAGTAGCATTGTGATATCCATAATAAGGCCATCATATTACACCTCCATGCAAAAACAGTTCCTTTAGGAATTTCACAGTCCAGCCAGGAAGATCTAAGGGAGGAAGGAGGTTCCAAGTGTTTCAGTTTGGAATACCATGAGGAGTCTTTCCCTCACATTGGAGAGATCATTTACATGATTTGTGAGAATTATTTCATCATCCAGAACTAGGATACAACTCTAGCCTCCTTGAAAACGCAGTCTAGTCCTACAATTGTCCTGCAATTTGAGCAGAGAAAGGAGGAGCAAGATCTCAAGCTTCTAGCTTGGAGATCAGGAGAAGGGATCATCCCTTTAGTTAGTGAGTTGAGTGGGTGCTATTGAGCTAATATATCATTATTTCATCCCCATATCAGAATTTGTCTCTAGGGAGTGTGTAACTCAGCCATCAGGGGTGTAGTGTGCCACCTAAAAAGGGCCGAAAATCCAAAGTTAAAATTTGGCCAAACTATTTCTGGGTTTTTCTGGGTTTTTTTAGTAGCGTTCATGGTTACAATACTAGATCTTTCTAAGCACTTGAGAAACATCTATCACATGGTTATTCTTCATAGTAGTAGTAGTTTCCAATAGCAACACAATATTTCCAATGCTAGTTTTCTTTAGTTTATTTCAACCATCTTGTGGCTTGAGTGCATTCCTTTTGGAGCATTATGTACTTACCTTGTTGTTGATCCTTAATGATATAGTTTAGTTGTTTTTTTCCCATATGTATGATGTTTTGATGTATTCTAGAATTTTTCCAGTTCTACATGTTTAATTCTTATTTTATTGTAGTTGGAATTGTGCATATTTTCTATATTCTTGTCTTTTCCATTTTGGAATATTACACTTGTTTAAAATGTAACCTTCATTTGCAATCATGATAAAGAAAATTGGAATATATACAATGGTGTCTATTTCAACACACTAAATTAAGAAGAATATTGTTTCAGAAACCTACCATTGACAAGTCCTCCTTGACACAACTGTCCATCCATCTCTTGGAGTAAGAAAGTGTTGTTTCCATGATATGTTGCGATCTTATAGGGCCCTTTCCAGATATTTTCAAATTTTCCATGTTTCCCTTTGTCTTCTATCTTAGCCTTCGACCTCATAACCACATCTTGATTATTGAAATTTTCCTCTTTTGTCTTTTTGTCAAATGTATTTTTAACTCTGTTTTGAGACTGCTGATAATTAGTGTACACTTATTCTCTCTTTTCTTGCAAAGAAATGAGCTGATTAATCCTTCTTTGGACAAAATTTGGCTCTTATTCTAATCCTTGCAATAATTTCATCACCAAAACTCCAAGGGAACTAGGAAATGTTGCTTTAGTTCCATAAACCAACTCATAAGGGGATGTTCCTATAGATATTTAGGAACAAATTTTGTCAACCCATAAGGAAAATTTTAGCTTCAAGTGCCATGACCTTTTGTTTTCCTGAAAAAATTTCTTGATAATTCAGACTATGCTCTTTTTTTATGACTCAGCCAAGCCATTACCTTGAGTATAATAGGTTGTGGAGTGACCAAGGGTGATATTATACTGATTGCAGAAACTTATCAACTTATTAGACTTGAAAGTTTGAGCATTATCAATGATAATCTTCATGGGACAACCAAACCTTGATAAAATATTATTTTCCGAAAAATATATGATCACTGAGTCTGTAGGTTGCCTTGTAGGGATGGATTCAATCCACTTTGTAAAATAACCAGTGGTTGTTAATATCCACTGATTTTGGCTTGAAGATGCAAGATGTATCTCGGTAATAAAATCCAATCCCCATTGTGTTACACTAAAAATTGTCATCCTGACATTCTGCTATGTGTATGAGCTCATTTTCACTCATACTTCTCCCTTTGCAAGTCTAACATATCAGTTCCTCATGTCAAGCCTTGAAAATCAGAGAAAAGTTCCTAAAAATCTCCTAAAACTTTGGTGTCGCACTTTATCTCTATCTTGCCTGTGGTCCCGCACCTAATGTTCAGCCCTCTTGCGTACCTGAATGCACTTTATCTATGTTAAAGGTGTGGACCCCTGTAAGATCAAAAAGGCGCAAGTAAATTCCAAAAAGCTCAATAAAAGTGAATTCTGGAAGCTTCTAGAATGGATCTTGCGGTGGCAGAATCGGTCTTGTGAGGTGCATGAATCCCTGACCTTATGGAGCTAACCCGTTGATGTGAGGAGCTTATCCCTTTGAAGGAGGATTCTATCCCTTCACACTTGGAACATAAAACCTCCTCTTTTCCGCTATAAAAAGAGGCATTGGGTAGCCTCAAAGGGGGGTCAAGCTTAAGAAGATTTGAGGTTAAGTGCTGTTGAGATTTAGACTCAGTTAACTAAGACTTTTGTGAGGAGAGATTACATACCTCTATTCGTCTTGGTTGGAGGAGTGCAGAGCTTATCAAAGTAGAGGAGATTCCTGCTTCGGACCCCGGGAAGGTCTGTGCAACATCAAGGCTCAGGTTGTAAGGTTTTGCTTCTTTTGAAATTAATACAAATCTACTCATTTTTCTCAATAAGCTGTCTGTTCATGGTTTATTTCATAGATTCCTTGATCACTATGATAAGCATGGTTTATGATGATGTCTATACAGATGCTATGTAATATTTTTCTTGTTTGTGACTGCAGGTTTATGAGGAAAACTCCTTCAAGCACGCGAGGGATAACAACGACTTCAAACAAGCACTGGACAAATGGTAAGTCCTTAACACCTTTATAGAGCTTTTCACGGATCATATATGCTTAGAGAAAGATTAGTTTATTTGGTTGTTTGTTGCTAGATACTTTAGTACTAGGGAGATCGGTCTTGTCCGCAAGAACGATTTATCTGGCCAACAAATTGGCGACTCCACTGGGGAAAGAACTTGTTGTTTTTGGTTCTCTTTTATTTTGATTTGAGGAAAAGTTTTTCCTGTTTTTTGATTGATGAATATCTGCCTGGGTAGCTTAGGTTTTCTCTGTTTTTTAAATTTTTTTGAAATATTTTACGTTTTTCTTGAGCTTTTCTAGGGACCGAACTTTGTTCTTTTGCACAGTGCGGGAAGTTTCGCACTTTCCTTAAGTAAACAGTGCGGGACTGCACCTGTTACTTCTGGGAGCCTGCGGACCCTGTTAAAATTTTGGAAAAACTCTAGATTTCTTTTTTCTAGTTTAGTTTATATTTAATTTATGATTCTTAGCATCTACCCAGATCTGTATTTCTTTGTCAAAAATCTCTTGTTTTTGAATTTCTTTCAGCAATTCTTCATCTCATCAATCTCCATTAAGTTAATCGGGTGTTTTGAGTCTCTATTTTGAGAAATTCTTAATTTGATTTCCTTTGGTCATTACTTGGATGTTTGTCTCAGTATTTTCACAATTTTCCATATTTTTGCTTTTGTTTTTGCAAAAAAATTTCCCCCTCATTGGGGGGGGGGGGGCTAAATTGTGTATGAGTGTTAATTGCCTTTGAGTGTTTTTTGATCTTTGGAACTCTCACCTGATTTTCTTGACTTACACTTGATTGGTTCTTAGATCACATTAGAATCATCTTGTGTTTGAGAATTCTCTTGCATAGATCACATTTGCATAATTATAATTCTCATTTTCAGAATATGAATGAAAAATGTGCATAGATTACATTTGCATACTTTTTCTGTGAATTGTGCATAGATTACAACTGCATAAGTTTACATTCTGAAAAATCAATCATAGATTTAGATCAATTTTATTTGATTTGAATTTAGATGTTTTTATGCTTGTTTTAAAAACACAAAAATATAAAAATTGTTTGGAATTGATTTGCATTAGTTTTTCTTGATGAAATTAGTGCATTAGAGAATTTGTTATATTTTCTCTTAGTAATCAATTTTTTGCATTGTTGTAAGTGAATGGAAACTCTCTCCTTACTTTAGTTAGGATTCATCGAATTAAAAATATTACATTATCATATTCGATTGCATTTAGTTTTGGTTCGGGTCATAACACCATTGGTTTCATATCCATTTACCCTTTTGAGTAAAAACAACCTAAATAACATAGCGCTTAAATAAAATTCATCTAGTAATTTTTACATTTTTAGGGCTCTTTCCACCAATATAGCTCAGGATTAGTGCTTTCGAATAGGTTGTAGTTAACTTTCAAAAGCAACTAAAACAAACAAGTAGATAAATATTGCGGTAGGAAATAAATCCAATTGTAATTTGTATAATCTGGGAAGCTTCTCTTAAAGAAGTCAATCACGAGATCATGTCCGAACCTTTGAGACAATCAATTCTGTTTCATTGGGAAATATAGAATATTTTGCGCGCAATAAAAATGGTAAACCTCAGATTAACCATTGTCGAGGAGCCTGGGGTCACTTGTTGGTAAACCTCGGATTGACCATTGTCGAGTAGCCTTCAAGGGGATTGAGCTTTGTTACTTTGCCCTTGCACGTGGAATCGGATCGTAGACTATTCCCCCAGTTGTATTTGTTACTATTGGTAACCTTAGTGTCCATAAGCTTAAGGTTATTTCCTAAGGTGACGGTGAAGGAAAGATCTCACTGTACCTGGAGCAGACGTCGACTAGAATCACTTGGACTCTCTGGGGGGTTCTCTTCACTCGAGATGGTTTTCTGAAGAAACTTGTGCCAGTCTGTTTCATTAAGCAGGTTGTCGGGGTAACTGTTCCAACCGCCCTTTCTGTATTAAATTCTACAATGTTGGATTTCATCACCAACTAGTGTTTTTAGTACGGGAAGTTACTGTTTGTGTGTGGTTTGACTCCTATATTTCATAGCGCGTGTTAATTTGTTTTTTTTTACTTTTAGAGACCATAGGTGTGAATTGTGAATTGTTAATTTTAGTTTTAAAATTGTTAATAAAATTCACTGAAGTTGAATATAATGGCAAATGTTCCAGAATTTACCAACCAAGGAACCCCTATTAATGAGATTCCTAGTACTTTTCCTTGCTTTGGAAATGTTGGTCCTCCTTATATGGCTACTTTGTCGTTACCTGGATTTACAATAGGTTTACCGATATGGTTATTTTCAACTTCGTTGGCCCTGAATACTCCAATTGTTCCACCTCAACCGGATGTTTCACCTCAACAGAGTTCACCATCTCAACATCACCAACCTTCTGTTGACCCTTTACCTTCTTCGCCTAATATTTCTTCCTCCATTTATTCCTCTTCGCCTGGTAAAATCCTTGACGCTAGTAACCAGGTGACTATGAAGAAGAAGAAAGGGAAGAAGAAGAAGAAGAAGCAAGATAAGAAAGAAGTCAACCAACCAACCATGGCTGTAAGTGTTAGTTGTGTTGAGGAAACCTTCAACATGCATCGTAAACCCAAATACCCTTGCAGGCTTTGTAAGGGTGACCACTTCCTTATCAATTGTCTTGGTATTCCAAAGGTCTTGGAAGTATGGTCAGAAAAATCTCATCAACTTTTCATTGATCCATCAACCAGTGATAGTCAGGTTCCTGGGAAAAAGGGTAAAGTTAAGTTTCCTTGTAAGTTATGCAAAGGGATTCATCAAACTCACATTTTCCCTCACATGGATGAAGCCTCAAAATTATTGGAAAACCTCACTATTCCACAGTAAGAATTTCCAATTGGTTACCGTAAACTTTCTCCCAACCTACCGTCAACTGACGGAGTGATTGATCTAGTTTCAAGTGCAATCGATCCCACTCTTCCATTGGAGAGTGAAACTCATATCACTCAGGTTGATGATCCATTAGTTGATCAAGTGGTCGATTCGATTTCACATTCGGTCAATCCCATTCTCCCTGTAGAGAGTGAACTTCATACCACTCAGGTTCTTCTTGTTACATTAGATTCTTCTACGCTGGGGGGCATTTCACCTGTTTCTACAAAACCCCCTCTAAGTACAGAGGTCTTTTCCTTTGATTGGAATAGACAGACAGAACCTCGTCTTCCTTCTTCCATCCCTTTCAAAATTATTGTGAAGTTGGGTGGTAGGGACATACACTGCACACAGGTAGATGAAGGTGCTTTTGTTAGTATTTTATCCTCAATTTCTTGGAAAGCTTTGGGTTCCCCTCAGCTTGTGCCTATTACGCAGAATCTGAAAGCTTTTAATAGAACCATTAGTGAACCTTTAGGGATCCTTCCTAATTTCTCTATTACTTTGGAAGGTAAAACTGTCTGTATTTATCTTATGGTAGTTTGAGGCCCCTTGGATTTCAATTTACTCCTTGGGCGATACTATGTTTATGAAATTAAAGCTGTCGTATCGACACTCTTTTGCGTGATGTCTTTCCCTCACAATGGAAACATTGTGACTATAGACCAAATTTCATTCTCTAGTCTTGATTCGACTACCAATTATCTGACATCCCTAAATGTTCCTCATACGCAAGTGGTATCTACCCCGCCACAGGTTAATTATGTGGCAGCTAGTCCCATGTTTTCAGTTACTGATGTAAGCGAGTCTCTCACTGTTTGCTCATATTCCTTTGATTTAGATCTAGTAATTGACATGGAAAACTCTATGGGATTATTTGAACGCGATGTTCTTATCCCTTTTGAGTCCCTTGACATGTGTTCCTTCCAGAGAACTATTCTTCCATCTAATGAAGACCTGTTGGAAGCCATGATAAAGGTGTGTCCATTGACATGTGTTTCTTCCAGTTGGAAGCCATGATCAAGTTTATGAGGATAGTTCCTTTTACTGTGTCAACCTCATTAAAAAATGAATCAGTGATCTCGAGGATAATTCCTTTTACTGAGTCAACCTCATTAAAAATTGAATCAGTTGGTTGGAGGATAGTTCCTTTTACTGTGTCAACCTCGTTAAAAAATGAATTAGTGAGTCTGAGGGTAGTTCCTTTTACTATGTCAACCTCATTAAAAAATGAATTAGTGAGTGAGGAGAGTTCCTTTTACTGAGTCAACCTCGTTAAAAAATGAATCAGGTATGAGGAAAGTTCCATTTTACTGTGTCAACCTCCTTAAAAAATGAATCAGTGAGTGAGGATAGTTCCTGTTACTAAGTCAACCTCATTAAAAAATGAATCAAGTACGAGGATAGTTCTTTTCCTGTGTCAACCTCATTAAAAAATGAATCAGTAAGTTATGTAGGTAGATTAGAAATAAGTAGTTTCCGAGGAAAGTTCCTATTACTGAGTCAACCTCGTTAAAAAATGAATCAGTTGGTTTGAGGATAGTTCCTGTTACTGAGTCAACCTCATTAAAAAATGAATCAAGTATGAGGATATTTCCTTTTAATGTGTCAACCTCATTAAAAAATGAATCAGTTAGTCAAGAGCATAGTTCCTTTTCTTGTGTCAAGCTCGTTTAAAAAATGAAACAAGCTTCTATGAGGATAGTTCTTTTCCTGTGTCAACCTCATTAAAAAATGAATCAGTAGGTAAATTGTAGAGAGTATATTGATAGATTAGAAATAAATATTTTATGAGGATGGTTCCTGTTACTGAGTCAACCTCGTTAAAAAATGAATCAGGTATGAGGATAGTTCTTTTCCTGTGTCAACCTCATTAAAAAATGAATCATTTGGTCATGAGGATGGTTCCTGTTACTGAGTCAACCTCGTTAAAAAATGAATCAGGTATGAGGACAGTTCTTTTCCTGTGTCAACCTCATTAAAAAATGACTCAGTAGGTAGATTGTAGAGAGTAGATTTGAGGAAAGTTCCTGTTACTGTGTCAACCTCGTTTAAAAAATGAAACATGTAGCTGAGGATGGTTCCTTTTACTGAGTCAACCTTGTTAAAAAATGAATCAGGTATGAGGAAAGTTCTTTTCCTGTGTCAACCTCATTAAAAAATGAATCAGTAGGTTATATAGGTAGATTTTAGAAAATAGATACGAGGATAGTTTCTTTTACAGTGCCGACCTCGTTAAAAAATGAAACATATAGGTGAGGATAGTTCCTGTTACTGTGTCAACCTCGTTAAAAAATGAAACACGTTGCCATGAGCATAGTTCCTTTTCCCGTGTCAAGCTCGTTAAAAAATGAAACAAATCCTCCCCTAATTGAGTCGAGTCTTTGACTAGATCTCGTAAATGTTAAGTCATATATTTAGGTTAGTTATTTCAACTTTTGCATAATTTTCTTACAGTCTTAGATCAGGTCTTTCATATGATATCGTAAATGAACCTTCATTCCATCTAGCTATTAATTACCAGCAGTGTACTTAGTTGAATGAAATGAAGCTGGGGGGGAATGCGCTCTAGCAGTTATGCGTAGGGGGCATCAAGCACAGTTTTCTCTCTGTTTCAAGCTTGTGCAAAAATGAAACCACTATGAAGCATAGTTTTTCTCTATTTCAAGCTTTTGTAAAAATGAAACCTATCTTGAGTCAATTTCGGTTATTTTAAAGACTCGTTAAACTCATGAAAATCTCGAGATTATTTTGCTATCTTTCATTCTCGTAAAAAACATGAAAATGCCGAGTTCTTTCTGTCTTTTCCTGGTCGTAAATTAAATTTAAAGTCGGCCACATGAGTACATTTTTATCCCTTTTTCGAACTCGTTAAAACTTACGAAAAAGTGAAAACCATGAGTACATTTTTATCCCTTTTTCGAACTCGTTAAAATTTACAGAAAAAGCGAAACTACTGAGTATACTTTTATCACTTTTTCGGACTCTTGAAAATTACGAAAAAGTGAAACCTTGGAGTTCTCTTTTAAGCCCTTTTCAGACTCTCTAAATATGAAAAGATTGCCGAGTACTTGACTATTCGAACTCGTTAAAGTAAATGAACGGTCGTCCCTTTAGTATAAGTTTACCCCTTTTTCGGACTGAAATGGACTATTTACGAAAAAGGTATATGTTGAATAATTATGGTCAATAGAGTTCTCTCCCGCATTATTTTATCCTTTTTCGGGCTCGAGAGACTAAATTTATGAAAAAGTACACCCATGGAGTTTTCTTAATTTTTTTCTTCTGACTCCCTAAAATTGAAAAACACCGAGTTTCTCCTATACTCGACTAATTAAAACTTAACAGTAAAGGACCTGTTCAATTTTAAACTGGAACGAACCACTCCTTATTAGGGTTCGAATCTTAAACTAAGTTGGACTCATCCGAAGGATGAGCTTATAAACAAGCAAATGTTATCCTCCTCAAGCTTGTAAAAAATAAAGAGGTACTTGCCAGAAATGGTGGGGGAAAAGAGAGAAAAATGGACTTGTTTGTTGTATTTTGATTTTTCAAAAATCCAGTTAAACACTCTTGAACACGACACTTTTTGATCACCTGGGTTGGGAAATCCTTTGCCTAACAGTTAATCAAACCATATTGAAAGTCTTCAGCCGGTTTCTAGGTATTAGCTTTGGGTCAATTGTCACCAAGCCATCTGCAGTGTCGTTATGTGTTCAAGAGGACAGTTCAAACAAACCATTCATTTGCGAAATATTTGTCATCCATTTTTTACCATCCCTGAGTCAGTCCTTGCCGATATATTTTCAAAACTTCATCTATGATTTCGTGTTGTGGGCTTGCCTATGACGGATCACTTTCATTCGATAACAACTCATTATCTAGGAAGTTGATCTAGAAATCATCAGTACCTTGAAATCTGCATGCCTCAGTGGCAGGTTTCTTGCTTTCGATGACAGGTTACATCATTGACCTTCGATCGAATGATTCTGTGACATGTTTGACTTCAACTCATTCATTCACATTTCATGGATTGTACTAAGTACTTTGAGAGCCATTGAAATTACTGGTGGTTGCTTTCACACTTGTTAATAGTTTACATCATTGACTGGTAATCAAGTGGTTTCTACCATGTTCGACTTCGACACATTTATTCACATGGATAGAATCATACTAGTTCGAGATACGAAAATCAAGACCCTGGATCTAGTTTCTACCATCTAGGCTGCGAGGAATTTTGTTATCATTTATACAGTAGAATATTTACAAACAGATGGATGCGTCCATGCTGTGTCTACATATGTCTATACTGTTGATGTATTGAAAATCATTCCTGTATCAGAACAAGTTTGAATTAGTTTCTAGTTAGTTTTGATCTGAGTATGGGAATGCCTACCTCAGCGATGATATGTTTACATATATATATTATGCATTGAATTTTTTTACAGGTTCCGACTGGGGTGTCCATGGGATGATCCTTGAAATGATAAAGTACTACACTCTTCATATACGACAGACTTCAGTTTCATCTATTCCAGACTTTTCACTTTAGGGGGCAATCTATTACACTAAAAATTGTCATCCTGACATTCTGCTATGTTTTTGAGCTCATTGTCACTCATACTTCTCCCTTTTCAAGTCTAACATATCATTTCCTCATGTCAAGCCTTGAAAATCAGAAAAAGTTCCTAAAATCCTCCTAAAACTTTGGTGTCGCACTTTATCTCTATCTTGCATGTGGTCCCGCACCTAATGTTCAGCTCTCTTGCGTACCTGAACGCACTTTATTTGTGTTAAAGGTGCGGACCCCTGTAAGATAAAAAAGGTGCAAGTAAATTCCAAAAATCTCAATAAAAGGGAATTCTGGAAGCTTCTAGAATGGATCTTGCGGTGGCAGAACCGGTCTTGTGAGGTGCATGAGTCCCTTACCTTATGGAGCTAACCCCTTGATTTGAGGAGCTTATCCCTTTGAAGGAGGATTCTATCCCTTCACACTTGGAACAAAAAACCTCCTCTTTTCCACTATAAAAAGAGGCATTAGGTAGCCTCAAAAGGAGGTCAAGCTTAAGAAGATTTGAGGTTAAGTGCTGTTGAGATTTACACTCAGTTAAATAAGACTTTTGTGAGGAGAGATTACATACCTCTATTCATCTTGGTTGGAGGAGTGCAGAGCTTATCAAAGTAGAGGAGATTCTTGCTTCGGACCCCAGGAAGGCCTGTGCAACATCAAGGCTCAGGTTGTAAGGTTTTCCTTCTTTTGAAATTAATAAAAATATACTCATTTTTCTCAATAAGTTGTCTGTTCATGGTTTATTTCATAGATTCTATTGTAGACAATTATGTCCCCCCTAGAGACAGCCTAGAGTTGCCATAGACCAGTGCCTAGGACATCTTATCATAGCAAGGAGCTCATAATATAGCTTGGGTTGTCAATCCAAAAGCTCTCCTCCTATTTCTTGTAAAACAAGGAAATTAATTGAAATGGGACCAGACTCTCTCAGAAGCTGATAAAACGATAAGAATAATGTAGGAACAACATGCAAAAACTTCAATACAACAGCATCAGACAGTTAAGAGACAACTTACTGCAAAGAGGTCCAGTTCAAATAATATACCACATAAATCAAATATCAGAAAGTGGATGCAGTGAAGCAACATGAAGAAGATACTAGTTAGCATGAGGCTGATACCCAGATACACAAAAAAGCCACATATGGGCTTATCCAACTAAGAATCCATACATGACAATGGCGTTTTAAAAGCACCCTCCTCAAGTAACTAATATAGCAGAAAATATGGATGAAATGAACATGGAACAGTATATCATGACTAGGCCTATTTAAAGTTCTTGACTAATCCAAGTATGGGCACCAACCAGGATGAATCCTTACTTAAGACCAGTGAGCCACTCGCATTCTAGAACATGATACAAGAAGATAAATAACATGAAATGAGATATTATATTAACACATAAGAAAAGATTACATACTGTGGGATACCAAAGACCAGAATCCTCATTACAGTTATAACTCCTCCTCACTGAAACCCTACGGGCTCTGAGCCTTCATACAAAAACTTTACAAGATGTATACAAAAGCCTTTCACTGCACAGTTTGCTGATAGAAATCTGGAACCCTCACGATGTCTTTTTTCCTCATTTTTATAAGAGAAACCGAAGGCTCTAGAGAGTGAGGTAGGTGATATAGATTTAATGATCTTATTTAAAACAAATTTGAAAGAAAAACCCGCCTATGTTGTTTGGCGGTGATGAACTGGTGCAAGTACTCTGCTACTACTTCATGAAATAAATGCTGAGGGTGAAAATCTCCTCATGAACAAGACACAAATAATAAAATATACAAATGTTTTGCCCTTTGTTGAAAGGAAAAAATCTGCTGCCATGAAACCTTGAGATTTCTTGTGATTGTGCATAGTACTCTCGACCCTCTAATATTGAATTAAAATGCCAGATATTTAATGCAGGGCGAGGCATTTCTCGATCTTTCACTGATTTTCGTAGGCTGCCCCATTAATATTTCCTGCTGTGCAATCTTTCCCTCTGCAGGCGTATTTAGGGTTCAATGGATTTTATCTATATTTCTATTAATGAGGTCATGTCAAAACAAATACCCTCGGCTTCCCTCCTAAATTTCTTCCTCAGAAACTGTCGAGGGCGGTGCTCTTGACTTCTGCGAACAAAGCAGTGAATCATGATGATTTTTCTACCTCGGCAAACCTGCAAAACCACAAACCCGTTAAGGAAAACTAGACAGGGATGGAGATGAAGATGATGGTGACGTCTAAGACATGGCCATATGGAAAGAACATGCAGGGTGGCGGAGAAAATACAGTGGAGATATTGATAAACAGACGGAATGTAGGTTTTCCACGTAAAACACAACGTATGAAAAAAAATTGATGAATAAGAATGCAATATATATATATATATATATACACAGATGGCGGGGATGATAATATAATGGGTACGCGGGGTGATGACACATAGGCGTACATAAAGCTAGAAGGAACAAATGACGTGGCAGAGGATGGAGTCAAACGGGGAGAATGCAAGTGATTATGGGTCACACGATCACTAAATGAGATCGATGGTTCTAAGTGCATCGTGAAGCAAAAAAATGGTGGACCAGGAGCGTAATGGGCATGGGTTAAAATGCGTGTAGCTCTGGAGCATAACCATCATTGGATGGAGGGCGCAGGATCGGACGACCACAATACATTCCGCTGCCCGACCTTCAACCAAACTTTAATGCTCGAAATGGGCGGTATGGGAGTCGTACATAAGGACACTTGTCAATCGGCATATGGAATCGCTGGGCCTTTGAGGAAAACCGCTAGCCTGGGGTAAGCGGTGCGGAATGAAACCACCGGTTTCTGAGCGGGCGCGGGGACCACCATGGGAAACAGTTCCGCTCCGTCGATTGGTTTTTAATCCGACGGCTCCAGACGCGCTCGAAACTTTGAACGTTAAGCCCCTTGCCCTCTGACACACGGTTTTGCGCCCAGGTCACATGGGAATCAAAACAGAGGGGGCTGAGACCTCAAGGGCTGGGCTCGATACAAATTTTAATGGCGGGTTTAGACCTTTATGCAAGGTATTTTTAGGCGGAGTGGTCAATGATAGGCAGCACATGGAATTTTTTGGCCACGATAACAGGTTTGAAAGATTAGGAAGGGGTGTTAGGCCAGAAATTTGGATCGAAGGGCTGACATGCAAAACAACGACTCCATATGGGGACGGCATGTTCATCCTTGGACATGTCAAGAACCTGCAGACCATCTAATCATTTTGTGCGAATCCTGCTCTTCGACACCTCTAGTTTTTATTTTATAATTCATCAGCACACACACATTATTAAAATAATGATGAAACAAAAAATAAAACTAATGTACAATATAATACACCAGGTTGTCTTTGCCTCCTGGGTCCCATACTTTGCTTTGCTGGTATCCATTAGTTGCATTATTCTTCAACTGTACCCTTCTATGTTTCCATATTTTGTTCTGCAACTTGCCTCCAGCTATGCTTTCACTTTATGTTCTTGTTCTTCCATTGCCAAATTTTCTCTGCTTTCTTGCTGCTATCTGCTGTTTCTGAGACACCTTCATCATCAGTCTTCTGATGCTGTCAATTTCCATGTCCAGCTTTTCTTTTGTCTGGAACTTACTTTGCCCACTGCTGTCTTCAATATGGCTCTTGAAAGCTTGATCGCCTTCTTCTTGTATTTTGAAAGGCAGTGGGATCTCTTCTTTTTGTTCCACAATAGCAACTTTGAAAAAATTTCTCTCTACTGGCAACATGCTGCTAGAAAGGACCCTTGATCCTTCTTCAAATGTTTGCAGGAAATGCACATAAGGATCATGAAATGATACCTGGTTAAGAGTATCTGGCAGGCAGGCTTCAACCAGGATTTTATCTCCTTTCACTGGATCGAGAAGAAGACTCTCTTGAGAGAGAGAATCTCCTTCATCTCCTTCATTCTCTAAACTGGAGGACTCATCGTATATTGGAGCTGAGTCCTTTTGGAGCTCTGGTATATTCTGCTCTGTTGTGCTGAGCTCTGTGAAAAGATCCATGAATTCTTGAGCAGGGGCTTGCTCCATTATTTCCTCTTTTTCAAGAGAAAGCTCGCTGTTTTCATCTTGCTCAAGAATCTCTTCTTTGCTCTCCTCCTCTTCTTCCTGTATTGAATCATATTTATTCAACATAATCTCCAACAACCTGATTTCTTCATTCCATGGGTTAAAATCTTCCACCGAATTTCCTTCCTCCTTTCTTTGACTATCAAATGGTGTCAAATTTCTTTCATCAGCATCAATCTCTATGTTGGAGAATTCACCTTCTATTTCTAGGAATCCCGTCATCTTCTCTTCATCCTCAAAGACCTGGCAGTGCTTGATATTATCTGGGGTGAGTGGTGCTTCTGGAGGAAGTATGAAAGAGGTGACCTGAGATTGATATGCTGGTTGTTTCAACAGTTCAGTCAAGGGGACTGGAATTTTAATTTTCTCAAACTCTTTTTGTAAATTGAAAGCAAAAGGGGACTTTTCTATTGAGACTTCTTTGGACTCTTCATTTCGATCTTGAGTTCTGGTTTGCTTCCTTGAAGATCTCAGATCGTATCTTCTATTGAAATGTGCTTGCATGAAATCATTAAATTATTTACAATAATGGTCAATTTCTGCTTCTTCTTCTTCTTGCAAGGGGCATTCTATATCATCATTATTTTAAAAAGCAAGATTTGAATCTTCTAATTGATAAGCAACATCTTCAGTGGAGTCATCTGCTGGACCTTCTAGGTACAAGGGATGTGGTACCTGATCCTGTTACTCCTTTTCTTCCCTAGGCAATATCTGCAGTGGTGGTATTTTATACTAAAGATTGTATCCTCTGTTTGGAGCATTATAGAAATTCTTGGGAGCTGCATTCTTAGCCTCCAACTCAAGCTTGACCATCTTCTTAATCATCTTACTTATTTCATCCATTTTATCTGGATCTTTATCCTGGCTGGAAGTGGATAATTCTTCTTTTCCCCTCCTTCTAACATCCTGTTCAACCTTCCCTTTTAATTTCCCAGTGGAGGCAAAGTTTTCTTCTAATTCAAGAGCATCTGACTGAGCATCATCTAAAGTAGTAGGCTTCCTTTCCCTCAGAGAGAAGCCAAAATCTGAATCAAAGGCTGCTATGAAAACCACCTTAGCAGCAGTTTGGTGAGGCTTCATCTTAGGAGGCAGGCTCAAATACAACTTATTAAATCTTTTGATAAACTCTGCCACTCCCTCATTATGTTTCTTCTTTAGAGTATTGAATTCAGAGAGGCACATTCCATGATCTTTCCTTTCTCCCCATTTCCTAAGAAAAACTTCTTCCATTCTTTCCCAAGTGGTGACTGAGCGGTCTGCCAATGTTTTAAACCATTTTCTGGCTTCACCGTCAAGAGATTGAACAAACAATCTTAAGACTACATCCAAATGTTCAACGTTTAAGTTTTCTGCAAAAGCGCAGAAGACCTCAAGATGTTTCTGAGCATCAATATCATTTTCTCCATTGAATCTAGGCAAAATATTCAAATAATCCTGTGGCATATCGTTTAGCACTTGGGGTAAGGCCAGTGGAGCATATTTTTTCAATAGGAAAGAAGGAAAATTAGCCATTGGAGGAGGTGGGGGTTGTGCAACAATTTGATGTACGAATGAAGGAAGTGGAGTATGTATAACAATGGGAATAAATTGCACAGAAGCCTAAGGTGTAGATGGGAAGAGTTCACGATTAACAGCAGCTACTTCTGTGACTTATTTAACTTCTTTAGCCTCCGGGGTAGGATGAAGGTTATCTTTGGTTCTAACACTTCCCCTGGGTGGGCTATCTGAGTAATATTCGGGATTCTCCTCAGTGGAGTTAGGATTTTCTACTGGAATTTCTTGAGAAGAAGAGGATGGATGATATTCTTCAGAAAATTCAAGGATTTCAGCACGAACTGATTTCTTTTCTTTCCAACCTCTTCTGTGTATGATCTTCTCTAGGTCAGGCACAGAAGATTTCTTTAACTTAGCAGTATCTGACCTCAGATGTGACTTTCGAGGAGCCAGGACTACCAATAGATTTATCAAATAAACAACAGTGGAGTCGCCAAGGTGAGAGATACGCAACTCTTCAACTCTCTGTGCTCACCTGATTAGAGAGTGAATATGATTTTTCGAGGCCTAGGGAAACTGATATTCTTAAATTCAATCCCCGGCAACGGCGCCATAAAGATGTTGTAGACAATTATGTCCCCCCTAGAGACAGCCTAGAGTTGCCATAGACCAGTGCCTAGGACATCTTATCATAGCAAGGAGATCATAATATAGCTTGGGTTGTCAATCCAAAAGCTCTCCTGCTATCTCTTGTAAAACAAGGAAATTAATTGAAATGGGACCAGATTTCTTAAGTCAGATACAAAGATAATAGTAATGTAGAAACAATATGCAAAAATTTCAATACAAAGATCGACACTTAAGAGATGTTTTATATCGCAGTAGTGAGGGCCAGTTCAAATAATATTCCACGGAAATCAAATATCAGAAAGTGGATGCAGTGAAGAAACACGAAGAAGATACTAGTTAGCATGAGGCTGATACCCAGATACACAACAAAACCACATATGGGCTTATCCAACTAAGAATCCATACATGACAATGGCGTTTTAAAAGCACCCTCCTCAAGTAACTAATATAGCAGAAAATATGGATTAAATGAACATGGAACAGTATATCATGACTAGGCCTATTTAAAGCGCTTGACTAATCCAAGTATGGGCACCAACTAGGATGAATCCTTACTTAAGACCAGTGAGCCACTCGCATTCTAGAACATGATACAAGAAGATAAATAGCATGAAATGAGATATTATATTAACACACAGAAAAAGATTATAATCGTGGGATACCAAAGACTGTAATCAAATCCTCATTACGTTTATAACTCCTCCTCACTAACCCCACGTCTCGATATTTCATACGTAAAACTTTACAAGATGTATACAAAAGCCTTTCACTGCATAGTTTGCTGATAGAAATCTGAAACCCTCACAATGTCTTTTTTCCTCATTTTTATAAGAGAAACCGAAGGCTCTAGAGAGTGAGGTAGGTGATATACATTTAATGATCTTATTTAAAACAAATTTGAAAGAAAAACCCGCCTATGCTGTTTGGCGGTGATGAACTGGTGCAAGTACTCTGCTACTACTTCATGAAATAAATGCTGAGGGTGAAAATATCCTCATGAACAAGACACAAATAATAAAATATACAAATGTTTTGCCCTTTACTGAAAGGGAAAAATCTGCTGCCATGAAACCTTGATATTGCTTGTGATTGTGCATAGTACTCTTGGCCCTCTAATCTTGAATTAAAATGCCAGATCTTTAATGCAGGGCGAGGCATTTCTCGATCTTTCACTGATTTTCGTAGGCTGCCCCATTAATATTTCTTTCTGTGTAATATTTCCCTCTACAGGCGTATTTAGGGTTCAATGGATTTTATCTATATTTCCATTAATGAGGTCATGTCAAAACAACTACCCTCAGCTTCCCTCCTAAATTTCTTCCTCGGAAACTGTCGAAGGCGGTGCTCTTGACTTCTGCGAACAAAGCAGTGAATCATGATGATTTTTCTACTGCGGCAAACCTGCAAAACCATAAACCCGTTAAGGAAAACCAGACAGGGATGGAGATGAAGACGATGGTGACGTCGAAGACATGGCCATATGGCAAGAACATGCAGGGTGGCAGAGAAAATACAGTGGAGATATTGATAAACAGACGGAATGTAGGTTTTCCACGTAAAACACAATGTATGAACAAAAATTGACGAATAAGAATGCAATATATATATATATATATATATATATATATATATATATATATATATATATATATATACAGATGGCGGGGATGATAATACAATGGGTACGCCTGGTGATGACACATAGGCGTACACAAAGCTAGAAGGAACAAATGACGTGGCGGAGGACGGAGTCAAACGGGGAGAATGCGAGTGATTATGGGTCACATGATCACTGAATGAGATCGACAGTTCTAAGTGCATCGTGGAGAAAAAAAATGGTGGACCAGGGGCGTAATGGGCATGGGTTAAAACACGTACAGCTCTGGAGCATAACCACCATTGGATGGAGGGCGCAGGATCGGACGATCACAATACATTCCGCTGCCCGACCTTCGACCAAACTTTAATGCACAAAATGGGCGGTATGGGAGTCGTACATAAGGACACTTGTCAATCGGCATATGGAATCGCTGGGCCTTTGAGGAAAACCGCCAGCCTGGGGTAAGCAGTGCGGAATGAAACCACCTGTTTCTGAGTGGGCGCGGGGACAACCATGGGAAACAGTTCCGCTTCGTCGATTGGTTTTTAATCCGACGGCTCCAGACGTGCCCGAAACTTTGAACATTAAACCCCTTGCCCTCTGACACACGGTTTTGCGCCCAGGTCACATGGGAATCAAAACAGAGGGGGCTGAGACCTCAAGGGCTGGGCTCGATACAAATTTTAATGGCGGGTTTAGACCTTTATGCAAGGTATTTTTAGGCGGAGTGGTCAACGATAGGCAGCACATGGAAGTTTTTGGCCACGATAACAGGTTCGAAAGATTAGGAAGGGGTGTTAGGCCAGAAATTTGGATCGAAGGGCTGACATGCACAACAGATTCCTTGATCACTATGATAAACATGGTTTATGATGATGTCTATACAGGTGCTATGTAATATTTTGCCTGTTTGTGACTGCAGGTTTACGAGGAAAACTCCTTCAAGTGCGCGAGGGATAACAATGACTTCAAACAAGCACTGGACAAACGGTAAGTCCTTAACACCTTTATAGAGCTTTTCATGGATCATATATGCTTAGAGAAAGATTAGTTTATTTTTTTGTTTGTTGCTCGATACTTTTAGTACTAGGGAGACCGGTCTTGTCCGCAAGAACGATTTATCCGGCCAACACATTGCTGGAAAGGGGCTTCTACAAATATGGGTTTAAAAAGTAACGGGAGAAAATTTATTTTTCCATCAAAGATTTGACATTCATGGTAGGCAACAATATTTTGAATACATATTTGAACATTTAAGGCCAATAAAATCCTGCACTAAGTATCTTGTTAGTTGTTTCTTTCCAATAGTGATGACCTCCATAGTCACCCTTATGAAATTCATCAATCACCTTCTCAACTTCATCTTCTAATAAGAAGTTTAGGAGTACCCTATTGGTATCCTTCCAATACAAGTTCTTATTCAAGATGCAGTACCTTAGAGATTTCAGCTTCACAAATCTTGATTTGGACTTTGTCAATTCAAGAGGATCCCTGTGATGCTATAAACCAAAGATGACATCCTTATACCAATTAGAAATAATGAATTTCTCTTCTACATGGATCAATTCTTCTTCTTCAACCATACCTGGAATTTCTGCTATAAAATTCACATATAGGTAATCAAAATTTGATTGAGTCATCAGATTTTATAGTCCTTGGCCTTTCACCAATTTTGTAGGCCTAATATCCAAATCATATTCCATAAAAGTGGCATTACACTTACTTCTCTTTCCATCCGAATCAGCTTGGGTCAATATGTCCTTTACCGGAGCATTAGGAACAAAAGCCACAATATTGTGAGACTGAACAACATAAAATTTGAAATCCTTGAATGCCTTTACTAGAGCATAGGCTTGCTTCTCCATAATGATGTAATTTAATTCAGAATTTCCAAGTTTCCTACGAAAAAAATAAATGGGTTGTTCATTAGCTTGCTGCTTACTCTACAATAAAAATTCTATAGTTGTATGTTCAGGAGAAAAAGTAAAAACCTAAAATTCCTTTGAAAAATTAGGATTTATGAGGACCAGAGCTTAAGTAAGAGCCTTCCTAATATCTTCAAAATAATGTTTCACCTTTGTTGTCCATTTAATATCATAATATTTTCTAAGCATCTTGGTGATATGCTTAACAATTTCTGCAAAATTACGGATAAACCTTCTAAAAAAATTCACCTTGCCTAAAAAGGATTGGATCTCCGTTCTATTTCTAGGAAAATGTATCTTCTGAATGGAACTGGCCCTACTTGGATCAATCTTAATTCCCTCTTTTGATATTATATGACCCAATAGATTTCTAGTTGTTAAATCAAAAATAATTTTGGTTGGATTTTGAGAAATACCAAATTTTCTGCATTTTTGGAGAATTTTCTCCAAGTTCTTGAGATGCTCTTCTTCCTTATTTGAGAACACAATGATGTCATACAAATAAAAAACCATGGATCTATCATTTTCTTCTGCAAATTAAATGTCCATTTCCCTTTTAAAATTTTCTCTTGCATTCATGAGTCCAAAGGGCATATTGGCATACATGAATGTTTCCCATGGTGTAGCTAAGGTTGTATTCTATTTTTCATCTAGATGTACTAATATATGGTTATAATCTAAGAATCCATATAACATCGAAATCCTTTGAGATCTAAGAATGTTTTGCAATATATGGTCCACCTTGGGAAGAGGATAGTTATCTTTAAGAGATGCCTTATTTAAATTTTTGAAATCAATGCATATCCTAATCTCCCCATTTTTATTCCTTATAGGTACAAAGTTCGCTAGCCACTTGGAAAATCTCAATGGAACAATGATTTTTGCTTCAAATGACTTCTTAATTTCCTTTTCAATCAATGGCATAAGCAACAGATTGATCCTCCTCATCTTTTGTTCGAAAGGCTTTTCATTTTCTTTGATGGGTATTGTATGCTAGATGATGCTAGGATCATATCTCTTCAAATTTGCATAGCTCCATGCAAAAACATCAATATACCTCTTCATCAAATAAACATACCTTTTCTTTACTTTTGAAGAAAGGAACTTAGACAACTTGACCAACTTGGGATTTTTTGCAGTACGAAGGTTACAACTTTCAGCTTCCTCATCATCACATTTCATCTTAGGACTCTTAACCACATCATTTTGATCAAAAAACTTTTCAAGAGGGATTAAACCTTTAGGAATACATTTTTTTTCTTCAGTTGTATGACCTATGAATTAGCTTTGGTTTCAACAAACATGTTTTGATGGTCAACTTGGATGTTTTCAAACTCCTCCTTTAATTCCAGAAAATTTCTGACTTATTGATCATTGTCAAACACTTGCCAATTTGTTATATTATCAAGAATGGTTGGCCTATGCCTAACTTCAAATTCATACCTCTTGCTAGGATCCATAGGAATGGTAAATAAGCTATCTGAAACAACCAAGGAATCTGCCACAAAATTCTGATCTCTAGACTTAATGGTGAAATTATGTTCTTTGAAATTTTCAAGCATTTCTAGGATCAAATTTCTATATGCCCTCATTCTGACATATTTAGTCTAATAAGTGCCTTTTACTTGTTTCATGACTAGCTCGGAATCACCAAAAAATTAAATTCTCTTAGAACCTAAAATTTTCAATACTTCTAGACCCAAAAACAGAGAATCATATTCAGCCATGTTATTTGCACAATCAAAATTCAAATTGTAAGAGAAAAGCTTACTCTCATCCCTTGGGATGATAATCAAAATACTTGCACTAGTTCCCTCTCTTCCAGCAGCGCCATCAAAATCCATGGGCCACCAACCTTATTTATCAATCTCTTCAATTTTTTGATTTTACGTTTGCTGATTTTTTTCTAATTGCTGATTTTTTGCTTCATTAGTGATTTCATTGAAAAGCATGGAGGATCCCAACTCAGTTTCCACTACATAGACTGGGGATTTTTGAGGTTTGTCTTTTTTTTTGACAATATATACCATCCTAGACTCTCTATACAACCTCCTTTTCTCGCAAAATACTAGGATAGTGGCGTAAGTCATGCCCATCTGCATGGTTCCCTTGATTTTGGTAGCCCAAGATCTAGATAATAGTATGCCACATTTTGGAGGTATATCGGACACCACTATGTCCATTAATAACGTCTTAGTAGGAAATTGAGTCAAAACAACAACCACATCCTTGATAAGACCAATACATTTAACTCTTTTGGAGTTAAAGGAAAACAAGTCTGTGTATGGTCTAGTTATGTCTAAACCCATTCTCTCCATGATGAGCTTAGGCATTAAGTTATGAGATGCCCCTGAATCTAGCATAGCACTATGTAAATTCATGTCATTAATGTTTAGGCTTAGATAGAAAGCTGGAACTTCCTCATTTTTCTCATCTTCTACTCTTCGCCCTAAAAAGATAGTAGGATGATCTTCTTGCAAATTCAGAATATTAGAGGGCCTAGTTTGAGTATGAAGCATTTTAACAATTTGGATTCTCTATTCAGTGATTTTTATGATCACACCAAAAGGGACAAAAATTTTGATCCTTGAAATTTCATTTTCTAAATTGAAAGCAAGCTGTGTTTTTTCAATTTCTTTGCCAAGAGGGTATCTCTTCTGCTCAACAGCCTTTGGAGCATCATTCCTAGGCCAATTTTTATTGGCTACTATAGGAACATTTCTATTCCTAAGGTTGTATTATTTTTTCATTTAAAAAAAAGCATGTTGATAGCCTTTCACGTAATCATATTGTTTTTCAGTTTCATGATTTCCTATATCATGAGTAGATTCATCATCCTCCTCTTTGGTTAAGAACATCCCTGCTTCCTCTTCATCCAAACAGTGAATGATATCCTCTTGAATTTTTGGCTGTGTTACTTCTTCATCCACCAATTTTTGTTGAAAAGGAGGCCTAACTTGTTGATCGGGCTGATTTCTATTATCTATTAGTCTCTGCTAATTTTGAGATCTTCTATAATAAGGATTTCTGATTTGTGTTTCTTTTTGTGCAGCAGGAGGAGGATTATTTCCAAGAGTAAGCCTATCGATAAGCCTCTCCATAGTTTTCATCATGGTCTCAAATTTAACATCAGAGGATGTAGAGGGTTCTTCTTCTTCTATCAATATTCATTTTCCAATTTTAGACCTCTTTGCTACAGCCATATTAACCTCAACTTTCACAACATCATTTTAAATATCAGCCAAAGTGGCAGATTCTCTCTCTCTCAATAGAATGTAAAACTCATAATCAAAGTCTTCAACATAATGTAATTGGGAAGCTCCTAGAGGAGGTTTATTATGAGTAGGGATAGAATTGTAAATCTTATTGAACCTCTTGGAAAAATATTGAATTGACTCATTGCTAGCTTTCTTCAATTTATTATATTCAGTCAAGGCTTGAAAAAGGTTTACTTTACTTCCCCATTTTCTCAAGAAATTGTCCTCCAATTGATCCCAATTTTGCAGACTTCCTAGTGTTAAGGCTTTAAACCATTTTCTCACTTCACCAATAAGAATTTTCACTAACAACCTCGTTTTAACATCTACATCATCTACCTCTTCTAAGTCTATGAAATACTTGAATTGGTTATCATGCTTCTCTACAATGATTCTCTCCTCACCTCCAAAATTCTTTATCCTAGTGGAGTATCCTTTTGGGAGATTATGGAGTAAGGCAGGAAAAACAATATGGGTATACCTAGTAGGGCCTGCAGAAAGAGGAGGAGGAAATCCCACCATACTGGCAGTGACAGTGCTAGTTGAAAATGCAGCAGAGGGAGTAGTTATTAGACTAGAAAAAGCAGTACTGAAAGAGGATTTGATGTTAGGGAATTTACTGGTAGGAATTTGCAGCTTAGAAACGAAAGAGCTCCACTTAGGTAAAGGTACACCAACCCTTCTTCCAAACAAGGAGTCAAAAGAATCAAGTTTTTTCAGTTTTACAAATGACTCTATGTTTAATGATAATTTTGACGTGACAGTTTCCAAAAACCCCTCTTTATCTTTTTTTGACACAACAGACGTAGTATCAATTCCCAACCTTTGTATATATAATACAATTTAAATTAATTAATTATATGATTTGGATCTAAAAATAGTTTCTTCTATCTTTTCATCAAATTCTATGTCTTCAAAACTTTTAACAACCTCAGAAGGTAAATATGAATATCTTGTAAGATATGGATTAACTTATTTTGATGAGCTTCTAGTCCCTCTAATAATTTTTTTGGATTATAAAGTATCTTTGGTGGATCACGGTCTGGATTTCTCATTGTGTGAATCTTCTTAGAAGCCACCTTTAAGCTGAGGATCTCAGTGGAGTCACCAATGTAGAATTACAACCTCGAATATTTATGAACTCTTGCTACTTCAAGAGCTTAGTTAATTTGATTGGAAATAATTTCCTAGGATAATACAACTTCGAACTCTAGATAGACGCACCAAAATGTTATCACTAAGTCGAAACCAATTGGGTTGCTCAACTAACAACCTAGCACAACTATTTCAAACCAATTTGGATTGGAAGTTAGCCCTTCCAATCACAGAGGGATGTCTCAAAGGAAAAAAAATGAAATACTCAAGATAAAAATTATATTGCAGATGGATTAATATTTTTATGGTTTATGTAATTTTGCAGGTGGAAGAGCATATGAAGGCTACCATTGGGTATGAAGTCATCTAAAATGAATTCAATTACTAGCAGATGCATTTATGGAAGCTAAAGAAAATTGGTTTAATAACATAAATTTTACAACAAGACATAGCATATGAAGGAAATTGGAGTATAAAATTATGAATTCCAAGTGATCATAATACCATGAAGTTGATGAAAATATACAAACAAGAAAGAGAAAAATACATAAGACAACAATAAATTTCAAGTTTTGAAAGACAACTGCAGTAAACTGTAGTTTATCTTGATAAGAAAAATTTGTAGAATAGCCTCCTCATAACATTAATCAACCCCTTCAAACTCAAAAAATCCCTCATTTATAGAGTGGTGTCTCTTTTACAATGGTATTCCATTTGGGATAGACTTTGATACCATGACCTAGAGACCCGATTCAAGTAGGATTAAATCACATTGAGTTTTAATAGGGATATTTTTTTTTGATAGGGTTGGTATTCAAAACTGATTCTATGACCATTAATAACTCCAAAAAAATTTAAAAAACTATGATTTTCATCTTTATCAAACTAAAATGACATGGTGAGGTGCTAACTAGTTGAAAACCCGGAGTTAAGTCTTCATGAACTTGAATTGAGATGGTGAGCTGTATTGATGAGCTGGCATCATTTGTGTGCTTGATGAGTTGTCAGCCACATGAAGGTTGACTATTGAGTTGTCTCCTTGTACAAGTGGCATAATAATATCTATGCTCTTATCCTATGGCTCATCCACTTCTTTACCGCACTGACTACCCAAAATTATAACAAACTCCTAACACTAGACGAAAACAAAGTATATGAAATTTAGTAGTGAACTTTCATAGCAAGTGCCAAAATACACGTTTTTCATAATATTTAACCTTTATGACTGTTCTAGGGTATTCCTTGAGGCTAATGGGATAAACATATGCCTTGAGCCATCTTTTTCTAATTTTTTTGCTGATTTTTACCCTCATGGAAATCTACAACACTTTTGTAGCAAATTTATGTCTTTAAGCCTGGGAGTTGCTACGAAAGTGCCTAGAACTTGAGGTTTTGCACTTTATTCCTTATTTTACCTCCAAAACACTTGTATTATATCCAAAACAATTGTAAAATCATATACACTCCTGTTTAATAGCATAAGACAAAATATAGCCCAAAAATGTGTAATCTTACCCTGTTTATGGAGCGGCATCATCATTAACAGTGATGAATTTTAGGCCTCTTTTCAAAAGTTTAGCTTGTATCATCTGCATTTGTACTTCTAATTCTTTGGCTTGATCCAAAAACCTTCTCCTCTTCTCCTATTGTTAGGGTCCTATAATTTTTATAGGGCCGTTTGATGATTACTTATGATTATTGTGTTTGAGATCTTGTAAATAATATTTCATCCACCAAAGTAAAAAAACCAAAAGTCAAATTTATTTTATGTCCCCACCTCGCATTTAATGCATTAAAATTCCCAAATATAAAAGCCTTGAGATCCGTGAATAAATAAATCAATGGTCATGAATATGATTAGGATCCAAGCCCCTGTGACATTTAAGTGAAGGGAGAGATCCAATTTTTTTTTTGTTGTTTTCCTCCTTTTACCAATTGTCACCCGCATGTTATTTCGGATCCCCCTCTCATAAAACCACTTACTACCTACCCCCTCCCAAAACCATTAACTATATTGTTTTGAATTTTATAAAATGTGGTGAGAATGGAGTTTCATATGATTATGAAATAAATGTTATGTGGATGGGAAGAAGATTGAAAGAGATGAGATTATGAAATAAATGTTATGTGGATGGGAAGCAGATTGAAAGAGATGAGGTGAAACGAGATTTTAAACGAATGTATGAATGGAAGGCTAAGTGGGTGAAATGAAATTATAAGCTAAGGTGTAAAATGACTTTACAGCTACAGGTGAAATGGAATTCACAGATGCACGAAAATTAAAAGAGAAAATACAATGAAGATTTTGCAATCATATGTTTATGTACAGGGAAAAACATGAAAACGAGTTTTACATATATAAGGAAAACTAAAAACGAGTTTTTAGAGAGAAGAAAGATATTTTTTCTTTACAGGGATAAAATTCAAAATAGAAATATTTTACTAACATGGATTTACAAAGAAAAAACAACCCATGGTTTTTGAAAACAACACATGGTTTTGGAAGTTTATCCACATATTCTACAGGGGTAAAAGGAATTGACAGGTGAATTTACAGAGGAGGGTGAAAGGGAAAACAACACATGGATTTGAAATACAGTATCGTTTTATAAATAAATATGTTGAAATTTCAATTATGAATTTGAGTTTAATCAATTTTTTTGGAAAAATATATATCTATTTTTTCAAAATATATTGTGACAATAATGAAATGATGAAAAGCCAATAACAGTAATAAAAAAAAATACAGTGAAATATGGAGACAACAAAACATTTATGCCATCAAAGCACCAACCTTGTAAATTTGGAGGGTGAGTCACCACTAGCAATCCACAAAGACAGTGCCAAGTAGATTCATTAGTTTTGAATGTCCAATATTTTAGTTCTATTTGTGTAAACACAGTTAGAGATATTTGTAATAAATGTTGATAGCTTTTCAGGATATTTTAGTTTAGAATTTGTATAAATACTTCATCATTTGAAGTAATAGATGTTGGGATTTGTAGTGAAGAAGACTACCATTCATTGTAAAGTTGTTCACTGAGTTCAAGTGACCACTTTAAATTAATACAAGACCAGTTGTTTCAAGATTCATGTGATGTACGAGATGGTGATGTTTTTCTTCTGTTAATGTGTTTATCCATTGTTTTTATTTCTCTGTAAATCTTAAAATATTATTTGTATAACATAAACTCTGATGAATAGAATCTGTTAATTAGAGCACATTATTCTAGTTTTTTGTAATTTACATGTTTTCTATTGAGGTCAGATTGAAGAATACTTAATTGATTTTCAAAGTCTCCTAAATTCAATATTTCTTCCACTTCCATAATTCATTTAAAATCCTAAAATATCCAAAGTAGTGCAACCTAGCGTGCCCTGTTTCACTCAAGCTTGATACCTCTGCAGATTGATCACCCCAAGCCTCTTTGAATCCATTTCCCAATGGCCTTCCCTTGCTATTCCAACCAAACCAATTCAAAAACCAAACTCTGAAGCCCATTAACTAAGCCTAAAATTTCTAAGAAAACAAAGTTAAATTTTACAGAGAGATCCCTCTCTGAAGCCGACAGGGATAGATCCTAGCTTCCAAAGCAGTTTTGATGTTACCTCCGAGTTTTTTTTTCTTCGACCTTGAAATTAAGGTGTGCTAACATAGTGGCAACCATGCTGGGGAATGCCAATTTAACTTCCTCAGAAAAGTGTATCAAGTTCCAGATCTGATTACTGATGGTGGACAATGATCAGACACAATAAGGATGAATTATTCACCTAGTGACTCCATGTTCAAAGTATCCAGTGCTTCAAAGTTTTCAGGGTGACTCCATTGTCAGAGAATCCAGGTTTTAGAGCATTCATGGTGACTCCACTACATGTTGATTAGATTTATTTTTTAACAAGATGACAGGGTATGTGGAAAATCTTCTGTCTTGTGAAGTTTTAAAAGAATTCATGGATAAGTTAGCAGATTTTCAAATTGAGGAATATTTTTAACGACCATGTTTCGTTGTTTGAAATTGAGAAAAATTTCTCCTGAAGGTAAAATTTGTTTTCTTGAATTAGTTTTTGAAAGATTTGAGAAGGGTATTAAACTTTTGGATTTTTAGATTTTGTCATATAATTTCCAAGATCCTAAAAAATTATTGGAAAATGTTCCTTCTCCAAAGCAAGAGGAGATTTTATTACCTTTTTATCTGTAGATTGATGCGAATTGTGTTTTCAAGTACAAGACTCTAAATGTAGATTTAGAATCAGTGTTTAAACCTTGAGGATACAATTGATGAAATCATCCATGATTGAGTGTTCTTTGAAGGCCTGAAAGGTAACATAATAAATCATGTTTTTATTGATCCTATAACAGACTACATGGAGGTTCTTTTTAGCTTAAGTGTTGAACCATGTTTTCACTATAAGGACCATATCCATCAGCAGTTGCCATTACATGTTACAACTTTGATTTTGTGAACAAATAGGCAAGTTGTCCTTTTGATTATGCTAACAAGCAGTCAAGCATTCCACTTGTTTTAGAAGCTACTTGATTGGCTTCATTGGATTTTTTGTATTACTTGATTCAACATCATTTTCAGCAGTATATGGTAGGTAGTAGTGTGCAAATAAGCTCGGTGCTTTGGGAATTTTTCCAAGAAATTTTCCTAGTTTTAGTTTCATATTGCATTTCATATTTCATTTCAGTGTGTTTCAGATTTCAGTGTGCAGAATGGTTTTGATTTCAGTTTGAATATTTTTAGTCACAGAGATTTTTATGACAGAGTAGGTTGCAGATTCAAGATCAACCCAATGAATCTAGCAACTAGTATACGGTGTTCTTGCCACCTCACAAGGAGAGTGCCATCCCTAGCTAAAGCCTATGTTAGGGTCCTGTAATTTTTATAGGGTCATTTGATGATTACTAATGGATATTGTGTCTGAGATGTTGCAAATAATATTTCATCCTTCAAATTGTTTCCAAGGAGAATCCAAGTATGAAGATGAAAGATATTTTTTTTTACAAGAATGGTTGGATCAAATCATGTTGTAGGTTTTCCCATTGGAAGGCACTCAAAGGCATCTTTCCAATGGTATATCCAGTGCATCAAACTGACTTCTATATTACAACATAAAGTTGAATTATACTCATGAGAACATCAAAACAAGAGAAATTATTTATTTTGAATTATTAAAATTAATTAAAAATAAATAAATAAATACAAACTCTAAATCATTAGAGAAATATTTATCTTACATCATACAAAGTTAAAAAAAACCAACAGTGAAATTCATTTTATGTCTGCGCCCCACATTTAATGCATTAAAATTCCCAAATATAAAATCCTTGAGATTCGTGAATAAATAAATCAGTGGTCATGAATATGATTAAGAGCCCCCAGCCACTTGGAAACTTAATGGAAGGGGGGTCCGAAAAGTTTTTTTTATTGTTTACTGCCTCTTATCAGTTGTCACCCTCATGTTATTTCGGATGCCCCTCTCCTAAAACCACTTACTACCTACCCCCTCCGAAAACCATTGAATATATTGTTTTTATTTTTATAAAATGTGGCAGGAATGGCGTTTCATATGATTATGAAATAAATGCTATGTGGATGGGAAGAAGATTGAAAGAGATGAGGTGAAATGAGATTTTAAGGGAATGAACAAATGGAAGGCTAGGTGGGTGAAATTAAATTACAATCTAAGGAGTAAAATGATTTTACAGCTACAGGTGAAATGAAATTTACTGATGGAAAATTAAAAGAGAAAATACAATGAATGTTTTGAAATCATATGTACTTGAGATGAAATGAGATTTTAAGGGAATGAACAAATGGAAGGCTAAGTGGGTGAAATGAAATTACAAGCTAAGGTGTAAAATGATTTTACAGCTACACGTGAAAAGGAATTCACGGATGCAGGAAAATTACAAGAAAATACAATGAATATTTTTCAATCATATGTTTATGTATAGGGAAAAACATGTAAACGAGTTTTAAGGAAAAGTAAAAACGAGTTTTAAGGAAAAGTAAAAACTATATTTCTGTTTTTACAAGGATAAAATTCAAAATAGAAATATTTTACTAGCCATGGATTTAAAAAGAAAAAAAAACCCATGGGTTTTGAAAAAAACACATGGTTTTGGAAATTTATCCACATATTCTATAGGGGTAGAAGGAATTAACAGGTGAATGTGAATTTATAGAGGAAGGTGAAAGGGAAAACAACACATGGATTTGAAATACAAGATGGGTTTATAAATAAATATGTTGAAATTTCAATTATGAATTTCATTCAAGAGTTTAATCAAAATATTTTGGAAAAATATATTTATATTTTTCCAAAATATATTGTGACAATAATGAAATGATGAAAATCCAATAATAGTCATAAACAAAATACAGTGAAATAGGGATACAACAAAGCATTTCTGGCAGCAAAGCAACAATATTGCACATTTTGAGGGCCAGTCACCACCAACAATCCACAAAGATAGTGCCAAGTAGATTCATTAGTTTTGAATGCCCAATATTTTAGTTCTATTTGTGTAAACACAATTAGAGATATTTCTAATAAATATTGATATTTTTTCAAGATATTTTAGTTTATAATTTGTATAAATACTTCATCATTTGAAGTAATACATGTTGGGATTTGTTACGAGGAAGACTACCATTCATTGTAAAGTTGTTCACTGAGTTCAAGTGACCATTTACAAGTAATTGTTACACTTTATTTTGTCACCATGAAATTTTACTGTCTGTATAGGTTCATCACTACCTATATTTTTCTCTCTTAGAGGTCAAAAACCCTAAAGTTCCTAAACCAAGTCTTGGAATTAGAGAAAAGCTCATTAAAACCCTTAAAAGTCTAACTATGCACTTTTCCTAGCCCTTGCCTGCGGATCCGCAGATATTTGTTCTATAGCCTGTGGTACATCTTGTACGTTCTGCTTATAAAACCTGCGGACCCCCGTAAAAGGTAAAATAAAGGAAAAATTAAGTTTTAGAAGTCCAACTGGTCAAATATTCTCCCAACTGGAAGCTTCTAGAAGCGCGTTCAGTTCGAGCTTCATCACTCCACTCATGGAGCTCCATCCCTTCATTCATGGAGTTTATCCTTGGTATTTGGAGCTCAAATCCCTTCATGAGAGAAATCCATCCCCATCTTCATGGAACAAAAATTACATCCATTTCCCTATAAATTGAGCTCATGTTTCAGTCTCAAGAGTAGATGGTAGCTTGTAGACACACATATGATAATTGTTGAAGAAATTCTCAAGAGAGAATACTCTCTATACTAGTCATCGTTGGTATGAGAATGATCACACACTCATAGCCATAACTTCATGCTAGTTTGGAGAGAAGAAGGCTTGTCAAACTGAGAGGAACGATTGTTGAGAACCCCAGATGAATTTGTATAACATCAAGGCGGCAGGTTGTAAAGTTACTTCTTTTATACAAGTTAATATAAATGGATTCCATTTTCTCATTGAAGTTTTCATGTATCTATTTGAGTAATTCAATTTTTACATTCCTTGATCACTGAGATAGATTAGTGTTTTCTCAATTATTATATCTTATAGGTGCCTTTGATCCTTTTATCTATCTTTGATTGCAGGTTTCATATGCTGAAGTGACCTCTTTCAGAGCGATTGGATAGAAGATTACAACAAGCATTGGAATTCAGGTAGGGGCACGTCCTCGTACTTTGTTATTAATAATTCTGAATCATAAATGGTCTAGAGAAAATGGCTTGCATTTGGTTTTTTGTTTCTAGATATCCTTAGGATACTAGGGAGATCGTTCTTGTTCGCAAGAAGGATTTATCCATGTAAAAAAATGGCGACTCTACTGGGGATAATGAACTTATTTTCCTTTTTGTTTTTCAGTATGACTTTGAAATAGTTTTCTGATTTTGATTAGTCTAAAACTAGGTTGGGTATATAACTTACCAGAATCCATGAAAATAAAATTCAACTTTTTGTTTTTTCTGTACTTTTCCTGGTCTCCGTGGTTTTTATTTAAAGACAGTGTGGTAGCCTCCGCAGTTTTTAATGCAGAATAGTGTGGTACCACTGTTACATAGTAATTTGTCACCGTCCCTACAATCCCCATCCCACACATTGGAGGGCTCATTTCATGACCTGTGAGCAGTGACATGACTTGAAACCACTTTCATGACATCCCTCTGAACAAGAGCTTTCATTGCCTTGAAGACATCTCCTTGTGAAAAACCCTAAAAATGACCCTTTTTGCATTGGCGCGAGTAGATAGTTCAATACCCGCGCCAATGGGGAAAATCTTTCAAAGAGGTCGCGCCAATTGGCGCTCTGTCCCAGAGTCACACTCGCGCCAGCCAATTTAAGAAGTGTTTTTTAAAAATAAATGGCGGAAGTTTCATCCTAACCAACAGGGAAAATTTTAGGGGCGAATCTTAGCCCAGGGGCGAAATTTAAGGAGTTTTACATTTTTTAGAGGTGAATTTTTATTTTACACCCATTTTCTATAGTTTTCCATAGTTCGCCTAGAAATTATTTTAAAATAAAATAATTATTATATTTTAGCCATAAAGAATAAGCAGATAAACTTTGAAACCCGCCCATTCACCTTGTTTTGAGGTGGAGTTTTTCTACAATAGCCCCTGATTTCCAGAAATGTATGCGGGCTTGGCTTCCAATCGCCCCGATTGCCAGGAATGCATGTGGAATTGGCTTCCAATCACCCTGATTTCAAGGAATTTAGGCAGGGTTTGCTTCCAATCGCCCTCGATCCAGGAATGTCACTGGCCCGATCCGGGAATGGCACTGGTTAATTCAGGGGTTGGAACAAGTCCGTTACTATTTTGAACTTTGGAACAAGTCCGTGACTGCTTTGAACTTTGATTCTCCTGTATAAGGAACACGTCTGCGATTGATTGTGTCTTCAGAGTGGGGGTAAACAAGAAAGGAGTGGGGGGAGCTGAGTCAGGTGTTTCGCCCCCGTACCCGAACTCCTTTGCAGCCAAGTTATCACTAGAGCTGTAGAGAGATATTCATTTGATTCTTATTCTTAATTTTTCACTACCTACCCGAACTCCTTTTAGGTTCAACTTTTTATGGCAGGGTGGGGGAGCAACTAGCTACTGATCGACGACGGTCCGACATGTCCTGCTCGCTGAAAGGGATGTCTCTTGCTTCTTATGCTCATAATACCTACTAGTATGGATGTGAAAAAAATCAATTCCACAGTCACACCTACCCGTTTATGCATGCCTGTTTTTTGAGCCTAGATCTTACATTCAACCTAGTCTTGCGTAAAGCACAATAAGACACCGCCCAGTCCAAAAACAGTGGACAAAAAGAAGTCTGTAACCTTTTCTCTTTAACCTCTCACCAGATTCCTTTTTCTTTGACCCCTGAACCTCTCATCTCATCTTAGGCCTTAATCACTTGCCTCACCAAGGACATTAGAAGCCTAAGAAGGTCCAACATAAGTCTGTAATCCTTTGCCTTCATCAAAATAATGAACTAGTCCAGCAGAAGGAAGCAAGGACGCCCCCACATTCAAATCTAATGTTAATTTAAGGATGCCCCCGATGTGTACATTCACTTGTTGAGGATCTTTGGCACACAAGCTTTGTTAATGGCCAACGAGAACTTGCTGATGTGTATGCTAGCTTACTGAGGATCTTTAGTGGAGTGATATGGACGCTAGGTTTTCTTATGGTTTCCCTGGCAAGGGTTTGGACTCTTGGAGAGCTCAACTTGTACCAGCTTTCTGAGAAAGTCATAGTATGTACCTGTAGTTCATGTTTTTTTATATATGTGAAGTTTTCCAGCAGTCCAAATTTTGTGTACTTGCAGATTTGATCTTCAACAAATATTATCTTCATGATTCAGTAGATTCTAGCCCTAGTTATGCATGCTAATTTGAATTTTGACATGGCATAGAGCTGAATTAGTTGAGTGATTTAAAAAACATCTAGAAGATAAGAAGGCAGATTTACTTCTTTTATGATCTGTTGCTATGAGACATCTCAAGACTCAGACCTGTTATTTGATTGGAAAGTGTGCCCTAAGAGCTATAGCTTTGTAATATTGAAGTATTTATTTTCTTGGACTTCCTTGTGAAATTGAGTTTCTGAGTTATGGATACACCTCAATAGGGCCTTTGAGTCTATAATGACCCTCATCAAATTTTTGGTTTTCCTGAATTTCAAGAGGATGGTTTTTTGTGCCTCTTCATGAACCTCCAACAATGGCCACTAATGACTCCTATTTTTTTATGAAGTATTTGTTGTACTGGTACATGTTATTACATGAATAGAAATATAAAAAAAACACGTATGAAGAGAAAGAGTATATTACTATATAATCTTGAGAACCTAATTTTAGTATACACAGAGACAGGGGCCAATTTTAATGAAAGAAGTCAATGAGATTGGTAAGTGAATGAAGAGCCCACCGCATCAACTGCCAATAAGCATATTTTATGTGATCGATTTCAATCTGCAGCAAAGCCAAATTTGGTATATGAAAAATGAAATGTACTATTTATTACTGCTGCACCCCTTAAGGGAGACTTACATTTTTGTCATGGTTATCTGTTATTTGGCAATGTGCCAATGATTTTTTTGTTATGGCTACATTTTGACGGGGATTTTGTGTCTTCAATGCCCCTCATTAGATTTTGGAGTCTTCGAGTTTCAATCGGAAAACTTTGCATGCTTCCTTGTGATACTCTAGCAGTGGCCACTGACCCATTTTTTTTTTAATTTTCTCGTTATGCATATTGTTACATTAGGGCTATAAAAATCCTATGAAAAAATGCGATAAGACGTGGCCACTCAATAAAACCACTGCGATATACAAAGTCACAGACATATGCAGGTGAATTTTAAATGAAGGATTCGATAACATCCGGAAGTGAGCGAACAACCCACTACATCAATTGCCATTTACCCTAATTTTGTGAACCCTATACTTATGGCTTCGAGTTTAGTTATTTGTTCAAGACTGTTGACAAAGTGAATGGGTTTTTGTTCGGTAGTAAAGCGGAGGTGTTTCATACACTCTAAAAGGTTCAAACCCTCCAAAAGATGTTTTTCCTTTTCGGAGCTCTTGTAGGTAAGCCGTTTCATGCAGCTGAGGCCAGGTACAAGTGCTAGGCGAATTTTCTAGAATCGATATCTCACCTGAATAACCTCAGACAAAGGGTTATTTTAAGAGTGTTATAAGCTGGCTTCATTTCATTGTGTTTCTCCCCGATTAATTAAGGGCGCAATCGCCGCACACAGTGTTATTTGTAGGTATCTTGTAAAAAGAAAGATGAACCTATGATGCCACAACAGTAACTGGGATGAAATACACTGACATATTAAAACGATCCAGCTCTAAATTAGAAGTAATTATGAAGAGATAGACAATCATATTTTCCACAAATTCCAAAAGTGAATGTCAAGAACATGCAGTGAAATCCCCTACCTCGTGAGTGTACTTCTTGTATAAATAATTAAACCCTTCCCAGGGAATCTCTGATATTTTCACCAAACCATTTGCTTGTACACTAGAAGATTGAGATTTTTCAGAACCTTTAAGCCCCAAATTGTGGGAATTCGAAAGCCCCGACAGTTGAAAGTTCTGTTCAAGGACTGGTGTTTAAAAAACTATGACTACATTTGAGAGTTTATGTTCCGATCAAGCCGGCGAATGACAGAACTCTTTGCAGGCAAATAAATTTTCAGCGCCTTTTCCCGATCTCCCACTCTGCCTCTGTAATTCTCAAACGATGGTGTGATCTAGAAACACCAGTCAAAAAGACCATGCCTCGTCCATTAGTATTTAAATTGGATAAAACCGAAATACAGGAAATTACGACTTTCAACGTGTAATCTTTTTAAATGTTTGTTTCCATTTTTCTCCATTTTTAATTCAAAGTGTCGTAGGTAAATAATTATGAACTAATTAACAAAACTCATTTATTTTGGTATATACCGTGCGGAACAGAGCGTAGAGTTTAGTTTATATATATATATATATATAGCCCTTGAAAAGGTAAATGGAAAGAATATGGGTAGTTTTAAAAACCCACGAGAGAATACGAGGCTTGCATACGAGGCTTGGGCACATATGTTTTTTGTTACCGATTGGGTTGACAGGTTGGTCGATATCGACATGGTCCTCCTGGGTAATCTCACTTTCTGCCTCAGTTCGTCTTCAATTGACAGGAGCATCGGTTTTGTACATCCTCCTTAGCCGCGGAATAGCTTGGATCCATAAGATAACCTTTCCCAAATCCATCGTTCCCTTGCGTTACTTTTGAAAGTTGGCCTCAATATCCCTGTCGACGATCTGCTCTAGGCTCACATTAGCCTATCGCCCTTATATTTCTAGTCCAACCCTTGATGAAAGATGGATGACATGATATTGATGATCATGATAGTTACAGGTTTATGACATCACTGAAGTGGATTCTCATTCAGAGGAAGAACCTCTCTCCTATAATATTCTTTTTCATGTTGCGAGTTTATGATCTATTGAAATATGATTTAAGTATATGACATTGTTGATCTACAGTAGAGGTATGAGCCTCATTCACGCAAAGGAAGGCTCATAGATGTGACTATGCTTGAGATACACATAATTGAATTTATGTATAATGAATTCGGTCTATACTCTAAATCCATGGATCTATGATTTGTCTTGTCGTTGTGAACTAATTTCTGGTATTTCTGGAATTAAGCATGAAATTAGATGGTCACTTGGAAAATGTTAGTTTTGTAGATGTATTGCAGTTGCTAGTAAGATCTGTTAGTCGGGAAAGTTCATATGTTTTAATCGAACATGTGTGTGCAGGTGATCGAGACATTCATATGGATATGTCATTGTGTTTAAGGCCGATTGATATTGATAAAGTGTGTTTGGTACTTTTGACATGATGCTTAATGATTGTGACATGTCTCGATTTATAGATCTTACCATGATTGCACATTTGTATTTGACATGATTTGATCTGGTGATGGTTGATTTTCCTAGATGACTATGTTATGTAAGCATAGTGACCTTTAGTGTTGTATGTGAGTATACAGACGTATGGTTATTTATTAGCGTGCTCGAAACAAGCTAATATGAATCCTATATTTATAGTCAAATCAAATCAAAATTATGAATCCTATATTTATAGTCAAATCAAATCAAAATTATGAATCCTATATTTATAGGACCCTAACACTTCCAAGATAACTTCAAATGTCTTTTTTTTCCTTTAAGATGAATGGTGAGCTTTCTCCTTATGCCTTTCCTTGTATTTTTTCTAGTACTCTTCCTTGTATCCTCATCACAAATGATCTTCAAGCTGCCTTTTTCCTTTCTCACCTTAGCTCTTATACCATGTTAGAAAATCAAAAGGCAGAAAATATTTTCTTATTTTGATAATAGCTTGTGATAATTTCAATTCATATTATCTTCTTTTGTTTTCTCTTCATCAAGCAACTATCAAATAAAAAAGAACATGAAGAACAATAGAACACAATATCTAGGCTCTCAGCCAAGGAAAAACCCCTCTCGTAAGGGGAAAACCCAATCAAACTCTTCTTCTTCTTATACAACCAAATCAAAATGAGACAACCAGTACCCAATAACAAGACATGGACTTCTACCAAACATCAAGTCATTCCTCCAAAGTATCTTCTTTAAAGAGTCAAAGTCTTCCTCCAAAGTATCTTCTTAAAAGAGTCAAAGTCAACAAGAGTCGGAATCTTTCCAATCTGCTATAGTCAAGGTTTTGGCTTCTTGCTTCAGGTCTGCAACTCAGCCTGCAATCTTCGGCCCTGCAACTCACACAAATTTCTAGAAATTTTGCACGTGTGAGCTAGTTTAGGTCAGATTTCAGACTTGTCCTTCTTCACTTGGATTCTTCCTTTTATTTATTGCCTTCATAAGGTCAAATTCTCCTCCAATATATAATTATCTTGTGAGGTCGAATAGGCTTCTTCTAGGCCGACTTCATTGGTAGGGTCAACTTAGTGTTGGGAGTCCAAAAATAACACTTTGAAATCAAATTTAATGTTCCTTTCTTGATACAATGTGCCCATAAGGGTCTTATACATATGACAAGGACTATCTTGACTTGATAAATCCTAGAGCATGAAGAACATGCTTGACGTAATTGACAGAAATAAAATATAGCATGAAACCCATGCTTTCAAAATTATATTCTTCTCTTTCTTTTTCTTTTACAATAAATATATAATGATGTGAGTGTAATAGAAATTATGAAGACCAAGCATAGTTGCATTTCTGAACACCAGAGGTGCCAATATTCATGCTCAATTACACAAACTTCTCCAAGAACATCAACCAAATCCCAAACTGATTGATACAATGCCTATCTACTTCACTTACTTTCAGTGCATACAAATTTTTGTGGAGATATTGATTTCTTTACTGCTTCCCATGCCAACATTGGCTGGTACTTAATTTCTCTGAAGCTCTCTCGTTATCTTATCTAAGTAGCAATGGCAGGCACATCTTTTTTGGGTTTGTGGTAGTATGTCAAATAAATATACAAGTAGCCCAGGTGCATGTGTCCAGCTATGAGTGTGGGTCTCCCAGAAGTTTTCATGTCATATATTCACATTGGAGAGCTCACTGTCCATGTTCAAGTAGAAAACATTAAATGCGTAAATATCTATATTAAAATTTTGAAGGCAAGGTGTGTTAGATGTGCAGGATATAAAAGAAAGATGGCCTGAAAGGTAGAAAGGTTGGACATGCAAATGCAATTGTTAAGATGTAATTTGTGAATTAAAATATATCATTTTTCTTTTAACATTTAATTGTTTTCATTCAGGTGGGAAAGGAGAATAACAGCCAGAGATTTCATTCACATTGGGGATGCTATAAAGTCCCTGCCTTCCGACATTGTACATTTTTTTTCATCATAATTACTTTGGAAGTCTATTCAGGATTGCATCTCCATACGTTATGAAAATGTAAGATTTTCCGTTCAAATGACTATCTAAGTAAATTAGTTTTAAGAAGAAAAGTTGCTTAAAGTTTTTCTATGAATCACAAAGCTGGTGACGTTGAAAATGTCAAATCTCCTGTACTAAGAAAAAAAATACACACTTTCACACAGAACATCCTGATCTATTTAACTTAAATGGATGCATTTGTCATCCCTTCAAAGAGTACATGCTAAGCCATTGTATTATGTTTTATTTGTCAGAATACATATGTATACCTAATTTTCTTTGTTTTTACTTATGTCAGAAAGGATGCTAATTCAGGTCTCTTATCAAATTTCGAAGTGCTTGAGCTATTAAGGTCCAGGGGAGCTACCCAAGATCCCTTGGGCTCATTTGAATCTGCAACTCACTCTGAATGCAAGGTAAATAATTTTTTGTAACCTTGAATTCGTCGGTTATTTATACGAATTCATTCTAATGTTTTTAGTAACTTTTTACTTTCCTTGGGTTAAGGTATATAATTAAATATGACCACCATCATTGTTTTTTTCGTTTTAATACAGGTTTTTGACTACCTGGTTGAATCTGCAGCATGCAACCAAACTCTCGAGAGTGTGCAAGACTTTTTGCTAAAAGTTGAAAAGTTTCACTTACAAAAGCAGAAAGGCTTCAAGTTCTGAATCTTAGGCCTTCAACAGCTGTTGAAGTCCATCTGGTGGTGTTCTTATCCATCTTCTCTTATATCAATTTTGTGATCAGGGTTTAATCTTATAAAGTTACCACGCTAGATATTTGAATTTCTAATTTTGAAATTCGATTCTAATTCTTTGTGAATCAGATAGTAGAAGACTGTGAAGAGAGAATGTCAAGCTCAACTGTTGATGAAATTCTTGAAACAGTGAGGAATACTTTGCCACCTCCACCATAAAAGACTGAGGAGGAAGAAGAAAATGCTGAAGCAGATGAGGTAAATGATGAAGAGATGGATGATGCAGGTGCCGAGGAACAAGAGGAATAATTTGGCCTGTTCTGTCAGCCATGCGTAGATTTGAGAGTCTGATTTCATTTTGATTTCCTTAGCAACATGGGTTCATTGCTCGATTGTAACTCTGTGCTAATGAGGTTGAGGTATTCATTATGGCTTGGGGTCTGCATTAACTGCCTAACAGAACTGTGTGTTGTGGGATATGTCATGCTCTAAACCATGTCTCACATGTAAATCCAATCCAAGATCAAAAGAAAGCGTGAATGGTAAAAACCCATTAGTTTAAAGTGTAATATAACATATTTATCACATGTAAATGACATGCCGAATAGAGAAATGTTTGTGGGGATCGACTTATAGAAGATATTACATGATCTACTTCAGATGGTAGATTTTTGTCCAATTTGTTGAACAATGGTCTCTTTGGATTCTCTTTTTCCTCTCAACAAATTGAGGATGGAGAAGTATATTTTTATTTGATTTTCGCTAACGCAGAGAAGCATAATACTTAAAACCCAAATTGCAGCCCTATTTGTCAATGCATTAGCAAAAAGGATTGAGAAAATGGATTTGAAATGAAATCTAATTGCCAAGATTTGTTTATGATTTAAAAGACAATAGTCTAAACACATTACTCTTTTTTGAATCTTGTTACAAATATTCTTCTGACCAATTTTGTCTAAAGTTTGGCCAAATATTTAAAAGAATTGCTGGAATTGCATTTGAGATTGTATATTTCAGGTGTAACAGGGGATTTTCAGGGTATTTAAAAATGCAACTTCAGCAATGCAAGATTGCAATTTCATCAACAATTTCATAACCAGATTCTGATGATAGTTGTTGAAAAATTAAAAAAAGTAAGATGTTTAGATTTGTCCCTTCAAGAAAATAAAATTTAGATCTATGTTAATCAACTTGTTGTTTCATTTGATTTTGTGCCATATCCAAGTTTTCCTTGAGGATATGTATGATAGCTTCTCTACTGTGAAGTGTTCTATCTACTACATGAAACTTGGATGTTCTTGGTACATAGGATGCCATAGGTGGGGGTTTTTGGCCATAAATTGCTTCATATGATGTCATTTTGGTAGCTCCATCATAAATGGTATTGTACCACCATTTAGCCAAGGGAAACCATTGTGCCCACGAGTGCCACCTTTTAAGGCAAAGCATCTCAAATATGTTTCTAAGAAATTATTGACTACTTTTTTTTGACCATCCGTTCGAGGATGATATGTAGTGTTCATATTTAGTTGTGTACCATGAGGTTTAAACAACTCTTGCCAAAATTTGTTGGTGAATGTGGGGTATCGATTTGAAACAATGGAAGTTGGCATACTATGTAGCTTGAAGATATTATCCACGAATGCTTGGGAAATTGAGAAAGGATTGAAAGGATGAGTGGAGGCGCGAAAATGAGTTGCTTTTAAAAGACAATCTACCATGACCTTACTCACTGTTTTGTTGCTCGCTTTTGGAAGTCCAACAATAAAATTCATTGAAATGTCTGTCCAAATATGCGCTGGGATTAATAAAGGCTACATTGTGCAATGCCCCTAGTAAATTCTTTGTGTTGCTTTGGAAAGCATCCTAGGATGCTACAAAATCTTGGATGTCTGTTTTCATGCCTCCCCTGAAGATTGAATTCTTATTTTTTTCATAAGTCTTAGGAAAGCCAAAATGTGATATTGTTGGTGTTGGGTGTAGCTTCACTAAACTTGTTTTAGGGTTGAATATTTTGCTAAAATAATGGGCCCTTTATATCGTAATGTATAATTTTTAGCAGGTTTGGAATCGATCTAAATCTTTTGGATGAGCTACCTTAAAGAACTGTTTGCTAGTCATTCCTTATTTGCCAGAGGAATTATGAATACTTTGCTTAAGCTGAAAAGCTGTAGCTTATTTCTCTACGAGCTCTTGTACTTGGTCTTTTGTTTGGTTTGGATGGATTTTGCCTTTGTGATTTTGAGTCATGATGAAGACTGGTTTCCTTCCTGTTATTCTGCAAACTTCACAAATAGTGATTATAATTGTTTGTGGGATTTTTAAGTATCCTTGCAAACCTGCTTCTTTAATTATCCATCAGTTTTTGCCTGTTTTGCAATGTTTTCCTTCTCTCGGGACTTTTTGTTTTTGTTTTTTTTTGTTAGAATCCCCCAAGGCCATCCTGCAAAATTTGATATTTTTGAAACTCTTCCTATTTTCCCCATGTTGACTGGGCATTCAGTACTTGCTTCTTTTTTGGTTGCATCCAAAACTCTTTCTTGTGCAATTATTTTCCCCACCTCTTTAGAAAGAAAGTGGAATGCTTGATTAATGTTATGCGGGTTATGAGATAATAATAGCCTTGTACCTTAAATGCTCGCTGATCGAGTAACCTTTTACTTACACTCAGAGGCAGGAGTTCACTTCACTTAGCTTTTTTTCACATCAGCTTGTGGGAAGAAATCTATGTGAAAACTAATTAACCAATGTCAGTTTCAATTTTACCTGAATTAAAAGCCTGGAAACAGAATTATAGGAACAAGTTTCAATTGCATGTTCTTCCATTTATTTTGATATGTAACTTCCTCTAAACATTTTTTAGTGTAGAGAATGTTGTCTATAAATTATTCTTGAGCCCTTGAATTCATGTTGAACTGAGTATAATTACTGAACATTGCTTCAGGCATCGTTGGTGATAGTGCGCAATAAGAAACGAATTGGTTACTCTTATGAGATCGCCTTGAAGTTTCAAGGTGAGGCTTATTTAATATTTTTATATGATTATGAAATGTATAAGGTTGGTCTATAATATGAGTCAGATTTTGGTTTGAAACAGGTGAGTGGTTGATTGAGGAGGAAATGAAGCAAATTCAGGGCACTCTAAATGTTCCAGAGGCTTCTTATGGTGATTTGGAAGATATGCAGGTGTGTATATGAAAAGTATTGAAAGTAATAAATTGCTTGAATATTTCTGGTGAGTTACTTTTTTATCATGCTGTCAGTTTCTTTCTATGTTGTTTTGATATTCTAGAGAGTGAGGTATGTGGTTTACCGTTTGTTTTGTGGATACCTTTAGAGCATTGTTATAGATGGACCCCCTTTAGGGTATTGCTAGAAACATTAGTCCTGGGTAGATCTGTATCAAAGGGTGCAGATGTAGATTGGTATTGGGTAAAATCAATGTTCTTAGTTCATTGGAAGTAAATACTGAGAAGATCAATGATTGCACTGAAGTGAGGCACACTCTACAACCTTGGTGGAATAGATGTGTTATGTCTATGGTAATGCTAGCTCTAATGAACTACAATGGAAAACTAGTTGTGGTTTGGCATGTAATGTCAAAAGTAAAAAGTTGGTTGTTTGTTAATTTCCATCATGTTAAAAAGACAAAAACCTAGCATATATTCATCTTAACTCTGATCCATTAACAAGCGAGACATTTATGCCTGTAGACTAACCTGTGCCTGTTTGATCTCTCTCTCTCTGTGTATGCTTAATGGGTTTGGGTTTAAGATGATCTATGCTAGTTTAGAAATAAACATTGTAAGATATTTTTAGGCCTGTCTAAATACAAGGTGGCATGGTAAAGATGTGCACATGAGCTAAAGAACTAATGAGTTTTTAATGTGTTGGAAAATTTGGACGTCTGTTTTTCCCCAATGCGTGAATTTAGAGTTTACTAATTTTGAAAATGACCTTATGAGCATGTTCTGAAATTTTTTTCCCTTTTGGGTTTGTCATTTTTATAAGTATTAACCTTAGTTTGTCAGGGAACTCCATAGCTATATTAGTACAACCTCAATACAACTTATACAGATTAAAATTTAGTTATACATATTGACTAAAGCACCTGACAACAAATTGACTAATCCCAAATTAGTCATGAGGATTCTCTATAATTTAACAAGAAAGATCACAACACTTCCTAGCTTGTCTCTTTAGTTTTTTTATAATATATAATTTACAAAATTCAAGAAGAGGAAGAGATAACCAAGGAAGATGATATTTTGTGATTGTTAGTGATTGCTAGTATTTTGTGTGCAAACTGTTAATCTGTCCAATCATGCCAGTGGCTATCAGTGGTTAATCTCTGATCTCTTTAGGGATCAAATAGACATCAATTACATGGTGTGTACAAATGAACACTTGCAGAACTTGATCGACCTACAAACTAAACAAGAAAATGGAATATAGAAGAGCAATGGTAGAATGATACCTCATAAACATTAATTACAATAAACTGACAATTGACCAAAGCATCACCCTTCCTTTGTGTAAGATTCAATGATGCCACATTTCCAACGCTGTTGTAGGAGAAACATCTTAAAACATCGGTAGATGCTTCCACCATCTTTGCCTTTATCCTCTTTTCCACCAGCTTGTGGAGGTTCTTCCATGTTCACATTGTCAACATTGTTATACCATCCATGTTTGAATAAAAAATGACCTGATTCAGATGTAATTGTTAATTAGGATTTAATTGTTTCTTAATTTTAGATGCCCAGCTTGAACCTTAAAAGATGCTTTTGTGAACATAATGCTCATTGCTTTGTTGAACTTGGGTCAAATCCAATACGTCATTATATCTAGAGATTGGGATAATTCTAGAGAGAGCATAGAGTCATCTACAAAGTGGATTTTAAAACATCTTGTAGGCACCTGATAAGGATCGTTCCTTCGGTTTGCACTTGACTCTAGCTAACCTAGACCATTAGCTGTGATGAAATGTTTTATTGGACAAAGAAAACCCTTTCTGAAGGACCATTTCTGGCTTGCTATCATCGTATCTCAAGTAAAATACCATTCTAATCTATGTAGGACTTTATCAAAATCAATTTTGAGGAGCAGATCTTCTTGATTGATTTCTCCAGCCCACCTGATAGCTTTGAGGCTTCCACAATGTTATATAGATTGAATCTACCCATTAAGTAGCCACGTGTTTATTTATTTGTGGTTACTACTTCTGCAGGAGTCTTCAAAGCCATGTAAAGTAGAATGATTAGCAAGGGATCATTAATTGAGTTCCTGTTGGATGAGTTGTGGTTTATAAATTTATATTGAATATGCCTACATTAGTTTGCTCTGCAAGTGGTTCTAGATGAAGAGCTTCCAAGCATATGTTTAAAAGGTTTCCCAATGGTGTCTCAGAAACCCTTGTAGAATTTTATAGGGAGACCATCTTTCCTTGGATATTATCATGTTTCAAGGAGGGATAGATCTGGGGTTAAGGCCAAGACGAGGAAGTAAGTTCCACATTCCCACCACAAATTCCACTTGACACGGGAAATAGAACAGGGAAGTAAGTTCTACATTCCCACCACAAATTCCACCCGACACGGGCAATAGAACAGGGGAGTAAGTTCCACATTTGCTGAGTAATTTTCCTACACTCCAATGATTTGAGGTGGGAAACATTAAGCTTAACAATGAATTTGTGTTTCCTACACAATGAATTTGATATCATAGCTTGTTACTGAAGTAAGGACCTCTATTGCATGAGTAAAATCACTTGGGAATGAAAAGCCCATTTTGTTTTGCTTGTTGGACCAAGTGTAGTGCATTAGCATGGATCATGTGCTTTTTCCTGCCATCAATGAGAGGAATGAACCTCATATTTATCACCTTCCCAGTTGATCGTATTCAAACCAGCTCCTAGAAGCCATCTAATAGCTCTTAGAAGTCAATTGATAGCAGTTGATCAGCTATCCATAACCACAAATGGCTCCTTTCTAGCTCTGAGTTAGGAGAGTATCAGTGGAGCTGAAATCCAAAACACTAGCTGAAAGAGTAGTAATTATATAAGCATACCTGTTTTCTGGATCACAAATAGGTCTCTTTCGTGGTCTTAGCAAGGAGAAACGAAAAATACTATTTGAAAGAGAAATAGGAATGTAAGCACACATGTTTTCTGGCTTATATTTATTTAGAATGTGGGGTGGGCCATAAGTAAACACCAGTAAGTGTTGGCATTTACAAGATGGATGTTCTTTGTCCACACATCGGTTTTATTTTAAATTGTTGTCATGCTTAAGATCTACTGTGTCAAGCTTCTGGATGGTGTAAATCAATGTTGGTAAATTATCCTCATTTAAATAGCGAAGATCCCAGCTGGTACTATTGTTTATTTATATTGTTGTCCAGAAATTCAATGTGTTGTGCTGTATAATTTTGTGCTGAATTATATAGATATTTTTTAAAACTAGTTTTAAAGTCTGCTAGTCATATATGATATTCAAAAAATTGATTATAAAATTTCCTTGTCTTTTTTTTGTTAGTTGAACGTGTCTTTGGACGCTGACAAGGGAATCCTGGACTCCAAAAGAAGTATAATTATTAAATATCTTACGTCATTCTTGTCTCCAATTCAGAATAGATTGCTCCAGTTTGAAGCAGAGATGAAAGAAAGATGAATTTATGGTTTTGTTTAGAGTTGTTCAGGGTAATTGGTGCTGGGCTAAGCCTACTGAGGTTTTGTAATGTTGCCTCTTTCTGTCTGGAGATTTTTACTGTGGTTTTGTAACCTTGAACTATAACTCTTTTGATATATTGTAACATTGAATGAGATTGGAATGTAGAACACGTACAAATTCCAGTTTTCCTCTCAGAGAGTGTCCTCCACTGCTCATTCAAACTGGGCCCAAAATTTTTTTGGTTATAATAACTTTCATGCAAAATTCATAGATCATTACATGTCAAACCGGCTTTACGCCTTGACTGACATTGCATTCAACATTGTGCACAAGTATGATTTACATGTATCAATCAAAACTATGATTGTATCTATATTTGATAATGCAAGTTGAATACAACATACAATACATAGGAGTGCTATGGCTATGAAGTTCAATATGAAATAATCTATTGATTGCTACTTTTACTATTATATAAGGGGTGCTCTTCCAATGGCCATTTATTAGCTATGTGAAGAAGGCTTTGTGGATTTTGTATTTACTATAAGATTATGTATAGCTGAGTTGCAGACAAATAAGTAGAATTTGGTAGGAAGTTTGGAGTATGTGTAATTCATAATGATATTGTCTTCTCTTCATTGATGAATTTTCAATGTGTGAGTTTTGACCTAAGCCATTGCATTATCAATGTGTCAAGGCTCAAAACTCGACCTATATGTCAACTACTTCTTATGATTGTTCCTAGGAACATGAATCCTAATATTTGTAGGTTTAAAATTTATCACAAGTTTGCTCTATTGTGGTCAAATTTGTGGAGGTTATCTCAAATTTTATTTAAGGTACCATGGATCTAAATTTCTTATGAAATTTCTACACTATAACAAACTTTGGTGCAAATTGTTGATCAATTTTCACTTGGTTAGGGTTATAGATGTTAATGAAAATTTTGTGTGCATGTATGAGAGTTGGGTGCAAATGCTCAATTTTGTGTAGCATTAGTGTGATAAATATGGGATAATGCAAAGCATAGTTTTGAATATTAGTCTAAGTTGACTCGTACCTAATCAACTCAGTGAAGTTGATTGTTGGTGAACGGTTAATTGTTGGTTCAATGGACATAAGATCTTGCAGGCCCAAATACCAAAGGGAAAAATGGAGCCCATCATGGGGTTCTCTTTGTTTCTCCACCACTGCTACCTTCCATGCTTCCTCAAACTCCGCTCCAACCTCAATATCAATGCTAGCGGTAGCATGAGCAACAACATTACACTTAGTAGAACTAGAATGCGTTTTCCAAACTGCACGAGAACTACTTCCCTCACGAGTCACCGTGTGCCATGCTTGGTCTCGATGGTTCGCTTCCTTCAACTCCTGGTTCAACTACCATATCTTCATTGGAACCAACACCCCGAACTCCACTAGACAACGATTTGCCATTTTGTACTAGTGATTCGCCATTTGTACTGGTGATTCGCCATGATTTTACAAGATAATATAATCTCGTGAGAGATTCGCCAAAAAATTATATATACATATTATATTATTAATAAAATAGCCTTCCATTTTTCCTATGTATCATGGGAATTCGCCCATTTTATTATACATATAAATTTAGGGGGGGGTTCTTAAAATTTTCCATGTTTTGTACCAGCATTGCAAAGCACTTGTGCCTCTTCTACACCAACGTTGGCCCATGTTTTTGCACAAAAATTTACCTTATTTTTTAGTGTCTCTTTGATCAACCTACTTACGGTTGACCTTCCCTAAGTCTTTAGTGTCTTGTGGTCCCTTTAAAGCCTCCATTAGGTTTGTATTTTTGTTTGATTCCCTTTGGTAAGAATTGGTTTTGATTTTTTCTTTGTTCTTATCATTAGGTCACTTGCAAACTTATTTCATTTGGTCATTGATCACTTGGATGAATTGTTGTTCTAGTCCTCATTCGAAAAGTGCATTTCAATCAGTCATTAAACATTTGCATCTTAGTTTTCTTCATTTCGAAAATTAAGTGTGTTGAAAAGGAAAGAAAAAATGCATTGGAATTTATGGTTATGTATGTGCATTGATAGACGAGCAGATCACATTGAAAGGGAAATTGAAACTTGAATCTTGCTTGTTGCATGTTTTATGCTGTATACTCGATTGTTTCTTCCCTCCCTTAGCTAGGTTTTCATTTAAAGAGAAAAATTTTCCATTTTCTCATGATATATTTTCATTTTAGGATATTCGGGTGACATCTGTGGTGATCCCAAAACTCGAAACTTAATCAAAGATAAACGAGTAAAATTTATTGAACCAAGGTAAGGGGAATTCAAAACTTAATGACACACATAGAGGTCTATGCTAGAGACGTGTTCGACGTCTTTAAACGTAGGAGTTGTCGTTTTTTCCGACATTGCATTCCGAGGGTGATATCATGTTCCACATACGTAAGTGTACCGGATCGTTCTCCATGTACCTTCGAGTATATTGGATGGTGCTCCATGCATGATAAGTATATGGGAATGCTCTCATTGAATGGTTACACATTAGACAACACTACTACGGAATGCACTTCCATGTATTTTCGAATATATTTTGGAAGTCCCCTATAGGTTTTTATCCTCGCCATAAGTAATCGATTCAATCGCCTTGTACATCGTGATACATCGAACACAACATTCGGTGAGATTGTCTGCCCATATGTAAATCCTTGATTTTTTTGGAATCTATGCTTTTGTGATCCATCATATAATTTGTAAAAAAATCTTTCGGTAATAATCACATGCAATGGAACATTGTCGATGCGTTTCGAACCAACCGATTGTGGTTCATCATCGAGACTAGGTGATATATTCCAGTTCACGATTTGCTTGGTAATCCACTTTTTCCTAATTACCCCTCTTTGTTTTTATTTTGTGTCTTTAATTTCTAAAATCAATTAATTGACCGTGGAATAACATCCTCTTCGTGGAACAACTCCTTAGTGCATATTATGTTAAGAATAATGGAAATAGTTCCCGAGTACGCAATTAAGGAAACCCTTCTAAAGGGAATCCTGGTCATTTTCCTCCTTTTGGAAATATTGGTGCTCCTTATATGGAAACGTTGTCCCTTCCTAGATTTACCATTGGTTTTCCCGGTTTGGTTATTTTCAACCACTATGGTTCCAAATGTCCAAAAGCGCTCCTCAACTAAGTTCTCCTCCACCTAAACAGTATCAACCTCAAGTTGATCCTAAAGTTGGCCCTTTTCCTTCTTCACCGTTGTTTCTTCATCTCTTTCTTCCTCCTTTCCCCGGTGAAAGTCTTGAGTCTAGTAACTAGGAAGCTAAGAAGAAGAAGAAGAAGAAAAATAAGCAAAATAAGCGGGGGGGGAACCAAGCGAGACATTGATATTGATGCAACTAGTATAGAGGAACCTTCCAATCAACCTCACAAATTCAAATTCCCTTGTGAGCTTTGTAAGGGTGACTATCTTCTAATATATTGTCCCTGGGTATTCCCAAGGTATTAGAAGTGTGGTCCACAGGGGGTCACATCGGCCTTTGTCACCGACCTCTGGAGATCATGCTGGTGATAAACCATCAACTAGTAATAGTAAGGTCCACGGGAAAATGGGTAAAGTCAAATTTCCATGTAGGTTATGTGAAGGGAATCATCTTATTCACCTTTGTCCCTATATGGATAAAGCCTAAAAAGCTCGTTGGAAAACCTCACGACTTCTTAGCCACAAATTTCAGCTGGTTATCGGAAGCTTTCTTCTAATCCTCCACTAGTTGATGAAGTGATTGATCAGAATCTTAATCCAATAAATCCCACTCTCAACATAGTTAGCGATCAAACGAGAAAATTATTGATTACCCTGTTTTTTTGAAGTAGCAAAAAAAACACCCGATTTTTGGAAAAGTGGTAATGCGGAATCACCTTTTTTTTTAGCATATTTTGGGCACTTTAAATTTTCTTTGATTTTTTTATTTTTTAAATGTCATTGATTTTCATGTCAATTTTGAAAAGTGGTGATAAATTTCATTGATTTTCATGTCGATTTTGAAAAGTGGTGATGCGTAATCAACCCATTTGTTTAGAAGGTTGATTTTTAACACTTTGAATTTTTTTTATTTATCAAGTATGAACATTTTTTTTTAAATGTTAGTGATTTTCATGCTAATTTTGAAAAGTGTTTATGCAACATCAACCATGTTTGTTTAGAGGGCTTATTTTTTTACACTTTAAATTTTCTAATATATTAAGTGTGGATAAATTTTTTTTAAGTGTTGGTGATTTTCGTGTTGGTAATAAAAAAAAATTAAAACATGACAAAAAAAATCAAATATAAAAACATATATTTAAAAAAAAACCATAAAAATGTAAAAAAAACACAAAATTAACTTGTAAAAAATAAAAAAAATTTTAAACAAAAAAATAATTTAAAAAAAATGCAAAATATCAAAAAAATAAATAAATAAATGGGGAAGAGGGCTCCGAGTTTGCACAATGGGTTGGCATTAGAATGGGAAATCTACATCTCCAACCTTCAACAAGCTGGTGTCATGATATGTATTGAGGTTGATTCTTTGCGAGTGGGAGGGTGATATGAAAAATGGGTCACCATCGGTTAAAGAAATTTATGCTTCTCTCCCTCTCCCTACCACTTACCTCCCATACCGTGCTTGGTTCAACCCGATTTGGGCTTGGGGTTTACACTGCAAGCTTACTCGCTTTGGATGGCCGACAATCAATAAAAGAATCTTTACATGGAGAATGCTTTAGAGCAAAGGTTATCAAGGTCCTCTAATTTGCACTCTTTGTTTTACACAGGGAAGAAGATATAGATCATCTCTTTCTCGATTGTTCATTTTTTACGGAAGTCCGGAATGAAGTGGTATTGCTTTTACATTTGGCTTGTCCAAACTTGAGGGGTAGCATGCCTATTTTTTATCAAGAGATGGATCAAGGAAAACAAGGACCACCATGCCCTCCCTTTCTTTGTCATTTGGGTGATTTTGGCATGTCGGAATGCTCGATTGTTCGAAAACACATTCCCATCGATCCGGAGGGCTTCAAAAAATATCATCACCTTCTTCAACAAGACTCGGGCCATGGAATTCCATCCCCGTGGTCATAAAGATCAGATTTAGGGACTTCATGGATGTTTTTCCAAGGGCCTCTTTCGATGGGGCATGTCAAAATAGGCACTCGTGGCTATGGTGTGGTGATTTCATTGGACCTATAACACTTCTATCACTTATGGTGGCAAGGAGGCAGTGGGAACTAATAGTAAAGCATAAGTGATTGCACTTGTCTTTTTCCTCTTAGCTAGGTCCTGGAAACCATATCTATCTATGGCGACGCTAAAAGCATTATTGATTGGGCTAAATTCCACACCCATTTCGAGCCCCCCCATTCTCACCAATCGGATGGACCGCATCCGCTCTCTTGCTTCTTCTTTTAGGCCCATTTTCTATGAACATATCTACAAAGAGAAAAATGAGGTGGTTGATCTGTTTTCCAAGCGAGGAAGTCATGTGGACTCGGGAATATTCTTCTTTGTTGCCTATGTTTAGAATAGGTGCACTTCCTTGGGTTCCATCAACTCTTCTTATGATATATTTTTTCCTTTTTTGTTTTTTTGTATTCGGCTCGCTAGTTATCATATTAGCATGTAATCCTTTGAATAGAACTATGTAAGGAAGAAACAATGTTAAAAAACTAGAGAAAAAATCTATAATGTAAGTGGTTTTTGAGGTACGGACAATCTCCAAAGCAGAGAATGCCAAAGAGTAGAATATAGAGTTATGAGAAATGCTCACAATGTACTTTCTTTTTATTAATGAAGTAGACTACGTTTTTTTTGGGTAAAAAAAAATAAAAGATTTGGGGAAATAATTTCAAAAAAAACACATAATTTAAAGGGGAAAAAAAAATTAACAAAAAAAACATCAAAAACATATATATATATATATATATATATATATATATTTTTATTTAAGAAAAAGTGATCGCATAATTAAAAATAAATAATGATAAAATAAAATAAAATATTTAAAATTTAAATTTAAAATAATTAAAATTTAATAAAATAAATAAATAATTCAAATACAAAAATTTAAAATTTAAAAAATTTATTTAAAAAAAAATTAAATAGAAAATTAAAAAAAATATATATATAATTAAATAATTAAAATTAAAATTAAAAATAAATAAATAAATATTTGAAAAAAAATAATTGAAAATAATAAGAAAAAAAATTTAAACTAAAAAGTTAAAAAAATTAAAAATTAAAAATATAAAAACAAATTTAAATTTAAATTTAAATTTAAAAAATAAAAAAATTGACCTCCCCGCCTAGGTGGTCGCAGGGGCCTAGCCGCCGGGCGGGGGCTTGTGCGGGAATCGAGTCCCACCACGGTTGGTCTCGGCATTTCTGACCGTCTATGGTAGGGAAGTTGATTCGGGGAATCGGCCCTCCCCGCCCCCGTGTAGCCACGGGGGCTTGACCCCTGCGTGGGTGCGGAGTTGTGCACCAATGGGCTGTGCCCCGTGACCACCTAGGGCAAGGAGGTTCTTCTATTTTTTTTATTTTTTTTTAATATTTTTTTTTCTATTTAAATTTTAAAATTTTTATTTTTAGTTTTATTTTTATTTTATTTTTTTTAAAATATTTGTCAATATTATTATTATTTAATTGTTTCTTACTATTGATTTAATGTTTTTTTTTGTTTTTATTTTTTTTAAATGGTTTTTTTTTAATGTCTTTTTTAATGATTTTGTTTTTTTTAATTATAATTTTTTAATTATTTTTTTATTTTATTTTTTTTAATAATTATTTTTTTGTTTTTTTTAATAGATTTAAATTTATTTATTTTTAATATGTTTTTTTTGTTTTTTTTTCAAATTTTGTTTTCTTAATGTTTTTTTGTAGTATTTAATTAAAAAAAATAATAGTTGTAATGCTTTTTTTTCAATGTTTTTTCATTTTTTATTTTCAATATTTTTAATTTTTTTTTATGTTTTTTTAAAATATTTTTTTAATTTTTTTTTCCATTTTTATTTTATCATTTTTTTTCAATTTATTTTTTTTAAATGTTTTTTTTGCTATAAGTTTAATATTTTTAATATTTTTTTTAAAAAAAATTTATTGTGTTTCTTTATGTTTTTTTAATTTTATTTTAATGTTGTAATCTCTTGAATATCATTTATTTATTTTTTTATGTTTCTCTTTTGGGTCAAATATTTAAATTATTTTCTTAACTTATGTTTTTTTTAATGTTCTTATTTTATTTTTATTTTTTTTTAAGTTAATTTTGGTTTTTACTTACACTTTTTATGTTTGATGTCTTTTTTTCTATATATATATTTTATATTGGATTTTTTTTGGGTAATGTTTTTTTAATTTGTTTATGTTAAAATATATATTTTTATTTACTTGTTATTATCTTCTTCTTTTTTTGTGTTTTAGTTTTTATTTTTTCAATGTTTACATATTCTCGATATATTTTATTCGATATATATGTCAAAATAAAAAAATATGTAGAAGTAATAAGTCTAGGAGAACAATTTTTTTGTTGAGGGTGTGCTTCCTTAATGGTCAATAGGATGATTATGGAAACAACAATTTTTTTTTGCATAAAATTTAACATGTTTATTAGTTTCGATTTATTAAATTGAAAAGAAATATAATTTTATTATTATTATTATAGTATATGAAAATAATATATATATATATATATATATATATATATATATATATATGTTTTAAAAAAAAATTTTTAAAATAAAATATTTACACAAATTTCCAAAAAAAACAAATGTTTTAATGCGAGTATCAAAAACTCCAAAATCACATATAAATTCATTTGTTTTGTAAAGTTGTTCATTCATCATAATCGAAGTGTTTCCTATCGAGTGATTTCAATACATTATATAAAAAAAGACATTATATTTAATAAATTGTTATTAATATGATAAACTTAAAAATAAAAATAAATTAATATAAATTAAATGGTAATAATTTTTTAAAATAATATTAACAGCATGGCTGAAAATTGTTGGAATTTTAAGGATTTTCATAAAGGTGAGATTTTATCTTTAATGTCATGTCTATCGTTGAAATTTTAAGGTTTTTCAGCGTTGTGATATTTTATCTTTACTATCATTATTAAAAGATGTTGATAATTGACCCCCAAAAAAAAACAAAAAAACGTGTATTTCCAACATCAACACCTTTAGTTTTCAAGGTGTTTTTTGCACACAAAAAAATTGGCGACATTATTCCAACATCAACACTTTTCGTTTTCGGGGTGTTTTTTGCACACAAAAAAATTGGCGACGTTATTCCAAAGCATCAACACTTTCATTTTTTAGGGTGTTTTTTTGCACACAAAAAAATTGGCTTTTAGTTCCATTCTTTCAAAAAAAATTGAAAATTTACCTTGAAAAAAAAATTTATTCCAAAATAACACTTTCTGTTTTCGGGCTATTTTTTTCATTTTAATTTTTTTTTAGAGTTCTCATTTTGAGGTAATAGTTCTCGTTTGATCCGTAACTTTGTTTCTCTATGAACATGAATCCCATGAGTCCATTCCCCGACCAACCTTTGGTTGAGAAAATGGTTGACTCGATTCCACCTTCGCTGATTGTACCTTTCCCAAGGCAATTGAAGTTTATACCACTCAGAGTTCTTCTTGTTTCTTCAAATTCCAATGAACTTGGGGGAGCCTCATGTTCTCATTACACAAGAGGGAAGTTCTCTTGTTCCCACCACACCCCCTCCAAGTAGTTTGGTCACTTCCTTTGATTGGAGTCAACTCGAAGGATATTGTCTTCCTCCTTACGTTCCCTTCTAGATCATAGTACGGAGCTTATTATGTGGCCATACTAGCACAATCATATACGAAGGCACATATGTTAGTATTTTGTCCTCAAATACTTGGAAAGCTTTAGGTTCTCCACAACTTGTACTCGTTACCCCGTAATTTGTTGGTTTTTAACATAGGAACTAGTCAACTCGTTAAGGATCCTTCCTCGGTTACCTATTATTTTTTGGGAGGAAATTATTTCTATATCGATGTGATGGTAGTCAAAGGCCCTTTGGATTTTAATTTACTCCTTGGGCGTGACTATGTTTATGTCATGGGAGCTCTTGTCTCTTCACTCTTTCGTGTGATTTGTTTTCCACATGAAGGAAGAATTGTGACTATTGACCAGCTTTTCATTCATTGGTCCTAATTTGGCTCCCAATCAACCAACTTCCTTAAATGGTCCTTATATGCAAGTGGTATCTTCCCCGCCACATGTTAATTATGTTGAAACTTGTTCCATGCCCGTGTCTACCGATGATATGGTCGGTGATATAGTACATCATGTACTAGGGGGCATTGGAGTATGATCTTTCCATTGGATCCTTTGATACCTTCCAGAGTGTTGTTCTCCCATCTAATGAAAACCTTTTTGGAAGCCATGTCCTCTTATGGGCCATGATCGAGTTATTTGAGAAAAGTTCCTTTTTTTTTCTATCAAGCTTGTTAAAAAAATGAAACAAGGTTTTTTGGATAAAAGTTCCTTTTCTTGTGTCAAGCTTGTTAAAAAAAAGAAACAAGGTTTCGTAGAAAAGTTCATTTTCTTGTGTCAAGCTCATTAAAAAAATGAAACAAGGTCTCATGAGCATAGTTCTTTTCTCGTGTTAGGCTCATTAAAAAAATGAAACATATCCCCTTCCAATTGGAATCTTTGATTAGATCTCATAAATTCCAGTCGAGTCTTTCACTTGATCTCGTAAATTAACCTTCATTCCATCCACCCACCCAATAACCGTAGTCTACTTAGGTGAATGAAATGAAGCTTGGGGGGGGCATGCACCTCGAATTGAGTCATTATGTTGGGGGGCATGAAAGCTTATTTCAAGCATAGTTTGTCCTTGTTTCAAGCTTGTGCAAAAAATGAAACCAATTCTAAACATAGTTTCCCATGTTTCAAGCTTTTGTAAAAAATGAAACCATTTTCATCCTACCTCTTATGATTTCCTATTTTATCAACCTATTTTTTGCCGGATCAGCCTTGGTTTTCTCATTCCATCGTCACCATATGCTTGGCCAATCATACACTTTCACTTGGTTATTTTACCCTTTCATGAGGAACTGCTTGCGATGAGTGGTCTTATTAGCTTGCCTCTTGACCTCTATGTGTTTTGACTCCGAGTTCCATTGTGATCGCAACTAGTTGCTACCTGTTATACCATTCGTTCCTCCAAGAGTGTCTTCTTTTAGCTCTTTTCCAACTCCCAAAATATGAAAATATTTTCGAGCGCTTGTATTTTTGAACTCGTTAAAGTAAATGAAAAGACGTCTACTCGGTATGATTTTAACCATTTTTCATACTAAGATAAATTATTTACGAAAAAGGAATACCTTAGTCTAACATGGCTAATAGGTTCTCTTGAGTATTGTTTTCTACCTTTTCGAACTTAAGAGACTATCTACGAAAAGGGACATCTAGAGTTTTCTTTTTTCTCCTTTTTTTTCAAACTCTCTAAACATGAAAAAATATGTCAAGTTTTACCTCCGTTGCACTTGTTAAAAAAATTCAAACAACGATGGACTTGTAGAAACTTACAAGGTCGAACCACTTCTTCCGAGGGTTCATTAAATATACTCGTGAGGCATTTATCCGAAGGATGAACTTACGGATCAATAATATTTTATCCTCCTCAAGCTTGTTAAAAAAATAAAGAGGTACTTGTTAAGACCCTATAATATAGGTATTTGCTCTCCAGTTATCTATTTGGGAATTGTTATGATCAGAGTTGAAAATGTTTTCATGATAAGGTGATCAGTGGGTAATGGTCCGATGGTATATCCAATGTTTCAAATCGGATATCACATGGTAGGTTGGAATTATGATGTTTTCACATGATCTTTGAAGGTTTAAATTGGCCAAATTAGGTGTTTTTATGAATTATTTTATATTATAATTGTGGGAGAAAGTTTGGTTTTCGGTAGCTAAAAGGTCAAAATTTTATAGTTGTTAGCTATCGAAAGTTAAAACTTTCGGTAGCTAAAACATCTTACCCACGCCTATGGCTAGTCTGCCAAAAGTACCGAATATCTCTTGGGTTTTAAGAATCATATCACTTCCATATTGGCGGTTGTACGTAGGTCATCATTTGAAGTTAAGTTTCCAGTTCCACTCCAGGGGTATCATTCACCATATTTTCAAAAAAGTATTTTGAATCATGTCCATATCAAGAAATCATGACCCTAAATCGTGCCCACCCATTTCATTTGATCCCAAAAAAAATGGTCACAAACCTTCCCATGTTTTTTAACCAATTGATGGCCCTGTCTCGAGTGTGTTAAAGTTGCCCACGAGTTCCCGAACCCTTCATCCTTCGACTCTATATCCTCGCTTCTTGTTGTTCTACCCCCCACCTTCACATTCAATTGATTTCATCATTCGCCTTCGCATACCCTATCCACTCGTAACTTTCGCACATTTAATTTAAAAGTGTTTCCAGTGTCCTCGGTGATGAAGATTTCAACCGAAGGTGCTCTTCCGAGAAAGGAATTGTAGGACACTTCATACCTCGAAGCACACCCTCAAGCCCGTGAACTGCTCAAGGAGGTTGGATGCTACGAGTTTCCGTTAGAAGATATAGGGGGTACCATCAACGTATCACAGTAAGAATTTTCCAAGAGCTTTGATGGTTGTAAGGTTCAACTTGGGCCTATGATAATGCAGATAGATGAGGCCGGTGTTGCTACAAACTACAGAGATGCTTGGTGAAGGAGAAAGGTGGTTTAAGACTACCTCAATCAAAGAAGTTCATTTCGGGTATTTCCTCAAAGAAGAACATCAAAATATGAAGTGGAAAAAGGATATTCCCAAGAGTTATTTGGAGGAGAAATGGAAAACATTGTTAAATATGATCCGGAGTTTACATCACTTGTGAGGGGAGATATGGAAGGACCATGCTCTACCACTTCGGATCGCTCCTCCATTTCATAGGTAAGAAGCCTCTAAACATGAAATTTTACCTTCTCAAGATTCTTACCAAGATGGCTTCTAAAGTTTAGGCCAAGCCTCGGATAGCTAGCAAGCAGTATTTTCCATCATGGGTTGATTAAATTGATAGTTTTAGAAGAGCTCAATAGAAGAAACAAAACTTGGAACTACCTCTCGTTTTGTGGAGAATTTGAGCAAGAAATTCAACCAAGGAAAAGAGGAACCCCCCTCACAGGGATCAATTGACTTCCCCAAAAACCCGCAAGAGGAAGAGAAGAGCATTGTCTCTTGTGGAAACCGTCACCAAGGTTTCTCCCTCAAAATCAAAGAAGTCAAAGAAAAAGTTATAGTTTGGAAAGGAGGTAGAGGGTCAAGGGAAAAACCGCAGCCCACAAATTTCCTAAACCTACAATATTCGGATTTCGATTCAGAGCCCCTAGTTGCGTAAATGGAAGCAGAAACCATTAGTCGCAAAAATGAAAGTAGAAACATCGGGTGTAGAAATGGAAACCCCCTGAATAAGCTGGAACATCATTAAAAAAATAAGGTTAGCAAAACGTCCGAGGTACGAAACCGAAAGAAGAAAATGTTGAGTTAAAGGTGTTAGAGATACTTCGAAGAAGAAAAAATGAGACTCTTAGACAGTCATCCAACAAAATTGGTTCCGCATTGGATCAGCTTAGCCATCAAGTATGAAACCGTAAAGCATAATAACAAGAGGCTTCATAAGCATAATATCAAATTGCGGAACATGAACAAGGTTTTGAGATTCAAGATTATCCACAAGAAACTAAAACCTCAAGCCCGCCTCACACTTGATACCATAGCTCAAGTTGCCCTTGATCTCAATTGAAGTGGTTTTAATCAATGAAGCAGGGGTCGAAGGAAACTCAACCCATTTTTTTAGTAAGTTCAGGGGAGAAGTTACAGCTTTTTGCCGACTAAGGATCATTTTAGAATACCTAATTATTTGTCGAAAAGCATGCCCGTAAAAATCGATAGCTAAATGCACTCTTTTTGACCTCATTAGCTGCCAAAAGTTTTGTTATGGACGGGAAAGCATCAAATCTCCTCAAATCAAGGCAAATTGATTCCTTCAATGATCTCCAAAGCATCCGGAACAATCTTATAGTTATGACTCGTCCTCAACAAGTTGTTGTCGACCTCGCATTCGATCGGATAGGATTTTTTTAAGAAGATCAAGGCAAACCTATTTTTTGTTGGAATTTTGTTGTATTTTCTAGTTCGAGGGTTGTAGTCGGCAAGTTAATTTTTTGTTGTTTTTACCCTTTCGTGGGTTAAAAAGCTGAATATTTTGTAATATATTTAGGATATAGGGCATGATTGTGAAAGAGATCAAATCTCTATTTTGGGTAGAACATAAATAGGTATTTTCTAGAAATATCTAAAAACAGTTAAGGAAGAGATTTGATCCTCCTAGTCTATAGGATCCGAATGTAAGGGGAAAATTATAAAAGATAGAATGCCATATGGGATAAGGGTTAGACCTAAAGGGAAGGGTGGTATGGGAATATCACCAGCTATTGTAAATATTTTCAAGCAGGTTGTAAGTGACTTTTTTTGAATGAATAACAAGACCTTTGTTTTCCATATTCTTATGTCATGATTATGTGGTGAAGTGATTCTTGATGCAATTTTTTTATTCTCTTATTTAACATATTGTTCTCTTTCCTTATTGTTTACAATAAATTTATGTTTTTTGATTTTTCCCGGACACCCTCGCTCCGGCTTAAAACAATATTTATGTTTTCTTCTGAAATTTGAATGTAGAATTCGGATAAGGTTTGCTCTACATTTGGATTGAATCATAATTTGTTCTTCTCTTCCACCTCACAAACTCGTAAGGATCCACCGACATGGTTGTCCCGCATGGTTACACATGATCTCACACATTCATTCATTTAAATCAGCTTTGACCTTTTGAATCCATTAGCCCAAAGGCCCTCTTCTGTTGTCTCAACCAAAAAATTCAACAAACCTTTTTATCCTTATAACTAGCCTAATATCTGATCCAAACAAAGTTAAAAAATATAGAGAGATCCCTCTCTGAGTCTTGGATGGCTAGATACTTGACTCAAATTGGTTTTGATGTTGCCTCCGGGGTTCTGTCTTCAACCTCGGAATTACGGAGCGCTAACATAGTGGCGACCATACTGGGGAACGTAGTTTTATGTTCTTCATTAACAATTATCAAGCTCAGATCTAGTTCAATCCAACCAACTCAAAGACTCCACTGGAGGAAGAATCTGAAATATGAAAAAACAACCTAGAAGGAGCAAGTATTCAAGCCCAAATTGTATTCAAGACATTTTTGGTTTTATCTGTAATTATGTTCTAGCTTATTCTAATCTTGATCGAGAGTATGTTACTAAAGTTTACATTGATCATTTGCAAATTGATGAACCTGGAGAGACTAAGACCCAAATTTTAGATCATGTACAAACTCATACATCTATGCACATCCCAGATACACTTGTAGAAAACCCAGTGAGACATGAACCTCGTGCTTCATCTCCTGCTCTTGTTAAAATCCCAGGCAGATATAAGCCTCTAGCCTTGCCTCTTATTCTCCATGACCTCCCTGTAAATTACATCAATAATATACCTAGGTTTGATGGAGAAAATGTGAAGATCATTGCTGAAAAACACATTCAAAATCTTGAGGATTTTCTTGATCTGTTTGAGGTGGAAGAAGATGATGTATGTGTTAGTATGTTTTCCCTATCATTGCAAGGTAAAGCTAAAAATTGGTTTAAGAACTTTCCAGCTGCAAGCATCAACAATTTTGTCAATTTGTGCAAGTTTTCCTAGATAGATGAGTGATCATGGGAAATTTTTTCCTCACATTAGAAGAGTATGACCACTTAAAAAGACAACCAGGGGAGACAGTACAACATTTTTCAGCCAGGTTCAATAAGGTGTACCACTCAATGCTTGCTAATATAAGGCCACCCACAGGTTTAGCCCTCTGGCACTACCCAGATGCTTTCGACCCAGAGATGTCATTCCAATTAAGAGAAAGGGACACTGCAGCCCTTGAATAAATGAAAAATATTTCATTTGATGTGGAAGCAAGCCTGATGAACAAAGAGGAAAAGTTAAAAGTAGTGAAGAAGGATAAGATAGAAACACTTCAAGGAAAAGACTTGCTAGCGGAGGTTATAAAGGAGGTTTTTAGTGTTATAAAATTGGCCAAAATTTTCAAAAAAACATTTGCTACAACATCTGTTTATGGTTACAGAGGTTTTGGCGGAGCTTTTAACAGAAATTCAACACGACTAAAAAAACTGGGCCGCTGAAGGTTATTACAGATGTTTTTTTCATCGGTGCACTACTAAGGTTTCAATGCACAGGTGCGTGTCATCTAGAAGGTGGCCCGGGGCGGTCGAAGGTGCATGCACCGGGCCGTCAAGGTATAAAACCAGACCGGGCGCAGTGTTGGTGATACAACGCATGGGGCCCTTCTAATTGGTCTTGGGATTTGTGCGGTGCCCATAGTTCGTCTCAACGCACCGGTACGTAGACTTATAGAAACGCACCAGAGCACCGTATCAGAAAAACACACCAAGATTTATAATTGGTATTGGTATTTGTGTGGTTCCCATAGGTCGTAGAAACACACCGGTGCACTGCAGCATACAAACACACCAGTGTACAGTGACTGACACGCATCGGTGTTCATTTTTTCTTTTTTAGAAACATCGACCTGTGACAGTGCAATTATTGTGATTTTTTTAAATTCATTATTCATCAAAAGTCGACACATCTTATAACAATATTCATATTAATTAAATTTTTGTTAATGCATTTAAATGTGATGTTTGGATTTATTTATTATATCATATCATAATTATTGTGATTTTTTAAAATTCATTATTCATCAAAAGTCGACACATATATATCTTATAATAGTATTCATATGAATTAAATTTTTATTAGTGCATTTGAATGTGATGTTTGGATTAATTTGTTATATCACATCATCAAATTTCACATCGTCATTATAATATTTAATCATCCATAAATTTAATCAGTGGTGTTACATTTCACAGCGACAATGGAGAACGCAATAGAATAAATTAAAACATATATGTATATATATAGATAGATAGATAGATAGATAGATAGATAGATATATATATATATATATATATATATATATATATATATATATATATATATATATATATATATATATATATAAGACAACCTTTGTCATACAAAATGGGACAGTTATTGGTATCCCTTTGTCTTTCAATTGGGACACTATGTCCATTACATTAAACAAAATGTCTAATTTCACAGACAAATATTTCAAAAAATACAACGCCTTGCTTTGATATCCAAACATAGTGATCATCATTCTTCGCTTGAACTATTGTCACTGCTAGAGCTACTTCCATGATTTGGGTTATTTTTCAGGAATGTTTTGTTCACGGTGTTGATTGTTTTCTTCTTCTTCACCTTCCATCTACAAACATAAAAATAAACTATAATGAGTGTATATACAGTGGTGAGAATAATTAAAATTGCAATATTAAATAATATACATCAATGTGAATCGAAAATAAATGACGTACCATAGCAACAATTGACTCATAAACCATACACATTCTTTCAAAACGACGCACCATGCCATCTTTCAAGATTTCATCTATTAGCGTGGTTCCATACTTTGTTTCTTGTAATTTTTATACCCCATAACAAATCATATATTTAATATAAAAGATTTTTTTGTTCTATTAATTACAGACGGAGCTAAGTAAAACAATATTGATAGATGCTTACAAATTCCACAATTAATTTCTGATATGCCAACATATACTCAGAACCCATATTTAACCCAATTTCAATCAATTCATCTGATGGTTATTCTTTGTATGTTAGCACATGTTTGAAGACATTCAATGATGATTTTTGTAAAACAACTTAAAAAATACAAAAATTAAATCTAGTTAATTTGTTATAAGGAAGTAACAATTACTCAAAAACTTATATATCAACCCTTTTCTTCCTTGTCGTCACGTTTTGTGTGTTGAATGGATTCCATTTTCTTTTCTTTCTGCAAGATTATACTCGTAAATTAATATTTAATGATAAATTGTTTATTTATTGTACCTAATGATCGAAAAATTCAATGATTACATATTACATTTGAAGCACGTTGTTGTTGAGATGGCTCCTCCTGTGATGCAATTTTGTCCATTTCTTTGACCATATCCTTGTACACCTTTTTGGACATTCCTATTAGCATATTTCTGATATCAGCTCGTTCATCTTTTGAGATTTTCATAATCTTCCTGAAAATGTAACATGACAATAAACTATTTAATTTTTATATTGATATATGAAAAGTAAATATAACAAAAGTGATATTTATAAATAATTCTAGACAAACATTTAAAGAAATATTACTTTTTCATTCCTTATTTTTTTTCTTTTTTTTTTCTAACAAGGTCAGTTGTGTTATATTTGTAATAAAAAAAGATGGGAGAAACTTCTCCATTACAAAATTCCCCAAGTTTGGTGTAGAGAGAGATTTGCTTGGGCGTTATTTCTTGGCATGTGCTACTTGTTTTCCATTTTTCTCTCCTCCTTTTAGAGTTGGAGGTGGTTACATTGGAGCTATATTCTTTGACAAACTGAAGTAATAGCACAATACATTTGATTTTCATAATAAACTAAGTTTTCTGCTGTAAATTAAAACTAGAATCATGAGTGATCAGAGCTTTGATGGCCTATTTGTTAACAATATTCTCGCTTCCACATTGCCTGCTTCCTTGATCCATTGAAGTGGAGCCTTGCTCCGACTTTTTGTTCATTGCTTCTTTGATAATGTCGATTGATTCCTGTAGATGGCTATAGTTGTTCCTCAACGTCCTTTTTTCTTCATTTCATGTCTTCCATTACAATCTTATATAGGCCATTTCTGCTTTAGTTTTTTCTTTGTCTTGCAGAATCTGATTCTTGAGGTTTTCAATCACAATTCGGTGTGACTTGCAAAAAGCACAGGGATGTGCTCTGTTCTCCATAGGGTCAATTTTTTACTTTCTCCTGTTGATGTTGTATGAATTGACTGCTCCTTCCTTCGATGATGATGCCCACAGCTGCGTTGCTCCTTTTCCTTGTGCTTCTCTCTTTGTAAATGAAAACGCCCGCTTGTTGAAAGAGAAAAAGTGAAAACGTTGGAGGAAAGGCAAGGGTTTAATCGAAGAAGAGGTGAGCGTCCAGCTCACAAAAGAAACCAAGGGGAGAAAAGGATGGCGCTGAGCAAAAAAAGCGGAAGGAAAGAGCGAAGGTAAAGCCAGAGAGATAAAAGGGAAAACATAGCAGAGGAGGCATGAGGCTTATGGAGAGATGAAATAAAAAAGGAGAGATGAAGGTTTGGAAGGGCATAATGCATTTTATTGAGGTGCATCAGTGTGAGAGGTTGCAGGGAGATCACGTGAAACGTTATTCCATGGGATTTTGAAGTGTTGTTTGTAATGATTTTATAGATATTGTAGAGATTGTAAAATATTCCAGATTTGTCCCAATGCTTGGATGTAAATTCAAAAAGGATTTTGATGATAGCTTTGAAATCCTGATTTGATGTGATTTGATTGTTGGTGATCATGGAAGAAAAAGGATAGATCAAGGGATAGGGATTTGTATATTTATTTCTCCAATTTGAGCTTGCCCAACATTCTGATTGACTCCTTTGTTTGCTTGCTCATGTGCTAATTTTTTGTTCTTCCTCAGAATGTGTAAATACTCTATATTACCAATCTGCCTTGATATTTTTTGTGCTCTATTCAAAATTTGATTTAGCCCTGCATTTTTTGGGAGAGAATTTGTTGCCATTGCCTTGATAATGATAGCTAAATCCCCAAAAATGATGGCTTCATTGATTTTTTTTCCTTTTAGAATTTTGAGTCCTAGAAATAGCCCATATGCCTCTGCTTTGTTATTCATCATATGTCCGAGGCCCCAATTGTAAAGTGTCTGTGTTGACTAATTTTGCAGCAATATTATTCCTCCAGTTCCTCCTTTGCATGGATTCTTTTTTGATGCACCATAAAAAAAGAGGCATGCTTTGTTAAGAGCTTTTACCCATGCTTGAAATTCTTCTTCGTTTTTCCTTATTTTCTAGTTTTGATGTCTTATTGTGTTTTTCATTTGAGGATTCTGGTTGATCTTAATTACTGCAAAACTAATCCAATTCCTTTCTTCTTCTTGAAGTTGGCTCAGATTGATTCTTTTGACCCCTTTTGGTGTGAGAAATTCCACCATTAGTCCCCATGCTTTTGTTGTGAATTTACTTATTGTTGGAGTATTATCCTTGAAAATTACTCCGTTTCTGGATAGCCATAGTTGCCAGCAGAGAAACGAAGGTAGGTTGTTCCATAGTCTCTTTATTGTTTGTTTGTTTTTGAGGGAGTGTGGATACCTACTTTTCCATCTGCTGATAAATTGATTTATGGGGACGTTGTAATTTATATTTGCTGCTATGGGTATCACCATTGCCTCCCAACATTTTCTTGAGAAGGAGCACTCCAAAAATAAGTGTTGAATTGTTTCTTCCTCTTTTCTGCATAATGGACATTGAGACGGCCCACTTATTCCTCTTCTTTTTAGATTTTCTATCCACATAAAAATTTTGATTTTGGGAAGGGATTCGACCTTACATGCTAATCTCCAGTATTGCCAGTCTTGATGATTTTTCTTCTCATAAAGTTTTTGATATCCTGTTCTGACTGTATAAACTCCTCCTGTTGGTTCCCATATGTGAATATCATTCTTATTTTTGTCTATTGGAGTTGCCCCTGCTAAGAGGGATATTAATTGTTCCCATTGATCTGTAAGGTCGAGTGGAAGTTTGGGTTTGGCCCATTGCTTCCAGTCTCCATCAATCTCCCAGGTGGAAATGTTACTCAGCTTGTGGAGGCCTTCCTTTATCATCCATTATTTTAATTCCTTTATACTTGGGTTGTTCCCCAGGGGTGGGTGTCCCATTATGTTGTCTTTCTAGATGTTTGTTTGCTCCCCATTTCCCGGTCTCATAGTGATATGATATTTGATGAGTTGAGTTGCATTGGTGATTGCCTTCCATATCTAAGTGCAAGGCCTTGTCAGAGGGTTCTTTTCCAAAATCATGGTTCTTGGTCCGTTGAGATATTTAGCTTCAAGGGCAGCTTTCCACCATGATTTTTCCCATGTAAGGAATCTCCAAGTTATTTTACTTCCCAGTGCTATGTTCATCAATCTTGGAAGTTTTATGGAGAGACCCACCTGTTTGTATGTAGCTGTTACTTGCTTCCAGTATATCAGGCTGAATTTCTTTTTTTCTCTTTTCCTTCCCTGCCATAAGAAGCTTCTGATAATTATTTCAATTTGTTTGTGGATGCTTGCAGGGGCCGATATAAGTGCAAATTGGTATAGAGGAAAAATTGCTAATATGGATTTTATTAGCATAATTCTGCCTGCTTGGTTTAGCCAGAGCATTCCCCAAGCCTGGATTTTTACTTTCATTTTTTCTGCAAATTTGCTCCGTATCTCATTCTTCATATTTTTCTTGCTAATGGGTAGCCCTAGGTATTGAAAAAGGTCCCAACTATTTTGAAAGGGAATATTCAGAATTTGTGACATTCTCTGCAGGGTTCTTATGGGAGTATTCCAGCTATACAAGCAGCTTTTTCCATTGTTGACCATGCCTCCAGAGACCTCCATGAAGCTGTCCAAGATGGCTTTGAATCTTCTTGCCACTATACAGGATGCTCCTCCCACTAGAAGAGTATCATCTGCAAACAGAGAGTGATTTATTCTTTTGGTTCCTCTACTTATGGAAAGGCCTGTTAGAGTGGATTTTCTTCTGCATTGTTCCAAGTTTCTGCTAAGGGAATCTGCCATTATGATATAGAGGAAGGGGGATAGGGTGCATCCCTGTCTTAAACCCCTTGAGCTTTGAAAGAATTTGCACGGCCTGCCATTGATGAGTGGAGCTATCCAAGGACCCATTGTGCATGCTTGTATTAATTCGACAAATTCTTCTAAGAATCCAAATGCTTTTAAAACATCTGCAAGAAAGGAGAGATTGACTCTATCAAAGGCATTTGCCATATCCATTTTTAGGACGAAGCCTTTTTCATTGTTGTTGAGACTGGTATGAATGGCTTCTTGGACTAAGATGATATTATCCACTATCTGCCTGTTGGGAACAAACCCTCCTTGGTTTTCAGTGATAAGGTTGGGAAGGAGGGGTTTCAGCCTGCCAGCTATAATTTTGGAAATAATTTTGTAAGAGTTATTGCAAAGGGATATGGGCCTGAATTGGTTTAGAGTAGAAGGTCGGGGATCTTTTGGTATTAAGGCCAAGAAGGTTGAATTTGTGTATCCTCCAATCTTTCTTTTTCTCATTACATATCTAATCATTTTCAACAGGTCCTTTTTAATGATTTGCTAGAAGGTTCTATAGAAAGCTATGGGAAAACCATCTGGTCCCGGAGCCTTGTCCGATTGCAGAGTCCAAACAACTTCCTTTACTTCTTCTTCCGTCACTTCCTTAGTGAGTGAGGTGTTGCTGCTATTATCAATAATTCATGGGATATGTCTCATAAACTCTTCAGGGTTTGCCTGTCTATCTGGAGTTGTGAGAAGATTTCTGAAGTGGTTGAAGGCCTCATTTTTTATTTCCTCTTGTCCTTTTAACTCTTGCCCTTCTCCTCCTATAATTTTTTCAATGTGTTCTTTATTATTCTGGTTTTTTCCGAGTTATGGAAGAAGGAGGTGTTCTTGTCTCCAGCATGCATCCATAACTATCTAGACTTGAGCCTCCAAGTCTCTTCCTCTTTTATGTTGTTTCTGTAGATTTTCCATTGCACTTCTTTTTCTCTTGCTTGCTTTTCTATGGTGCTTTCATTGTTTTCCAATTCCTTTTGAATTTGCTTTAGCTCATTTTTGAGGCGCTCTTTCTCTTTGTGTGGTTCTTTATATTTGTTTTTTGCCCAATCTTTCAATCTTACTTTTGTAGCTTTTATTTTTGTTTCCCAAATATATATTGGGGATCCGCTGATATTATTCCCCCATACCTTTTCCACCTCTTTTTGTGCTTCTTCACTGCTGCCCCAAAGCTGGTTATATCTGAAGGGCAGTGGTCCGTAGTTTTCAGCCATGTCCAACTCCATCAAAACTGGTTTGTGATCAGAAACTACTGAGGGGATAATTCTGGAGGCAGCTCTGTTGTAGTTGAGGATCATCTTATCTCGAATAAGGATCTAGTCTAACCTTTCCTTGATGTTTGCCCTGCCTATTCTTCTGTTATCCTAGGTGTATTTCCCATTTTTAGGGGGGATATCAAGAAGGTTACTGTGTTCCATTATTTCTTCTAGAATTTCTCTATTTGGATCTGGCAAGAAGTTCCCTCCTCTTTTTTCTTCAACTTTGAGTATTAGATTTAGATCTCCCCCAACAAGAAGGTTATCTTCTCGGTCATCCCCAATGCTATCTTTTAAGGTTTTCCAGCATATTTCCTTGTCCTTATAATGGTTGGGGGAGTATATGTTGTAGATGTTGACTTTCCCGCCAGTTTCAACATTCTCCAGTTTAGTGTTTATCCAATGGTCTTTTTTTGTGTGTTGTTGCAGTTTCCATTTCCCTTTTTTCCATATAGTGCTTATCCCTCCTGAAGCTCCAGTAGCTGATATTGCTTGTCCTTCATAGATCCTAGATTTTTCTATGATCACATCAATTTCTTGACTGCTTAGCTTTGTCTCTTGAATTAAGAGGATGTCAAGTTTTTCACTTTTTATCAGGTCTTTTAAAAAGTTAATTTTGGAGGGGTGACCCAACCCTCTGCAATTCCAAGAGACAACTATCATTATTTATTATTTTGGGTGGTTGTAGGACCCCTCCCTTTGTTTGCTTGTTGTACTTTTTCTTTGTTCTTTGGTCCTTTTTCTAGAAAATTCTCCAGTCCTTGTTGTGTTTCCAATGAAATATCTTTGGCTACTTCTTCGTCTCTTATTTCTTTATTTGATCTCCTTCCAACTTTTTTTGTATTCTCATTGTTTTGAGGGGTTTCTTTGTTTGGTTTCTTGTGAGGATTCGGTCCGGGTTTTGGGGGAGAGGCTTGTCCGCCTGATGAGGGGAACCAGGAGGGGTAGGAATGGGAGATGTGAGGAGGGTGTGAATGGGGGAGGAGGTAGTGATTGGGTTAGATGGAATGAGAGCAGATGAGAGGATGTCAAAAGGATTTGTCCCCGAGAGGGAGGTTGGTTGAGAGGGGAGGGAGATCTCGGCAGAGGAGGGGGATGAGAGCCAGAGGCGGGTTTTGATGCAGTGTTTTTCTCTTTTTACTTGCTCCCATTTTGGATCTGATGTTTCTTCAGTGTTTTTTTTAGGCTCCTCTCTTTTACTACATCTATTGGCGAAATGGTTGTATTTGTGACATACCTTACATTTGAAGGGGATTTGCTCATAGTCCAGCTATTGAATGTGGATCCAGTTGTCCACCTTGATTTTGACCGCTTCCGGGAGGCCCTTTCCTAGATCCACCTCGACACAGATTCTTGCGCATGCCTGCATGTTGTCTTTGGGTTCGTTCCTGTCAATGTATTTGCCCACTCCATTTCCTATTGCACGAACCGAGTCATCGCTCCAGCAGTGTAGAGGGAGGTGCGGCAATCTTACCCATATTGGTACCGCATTGGGGACATCCAGTTCTGGATCAAAATCTGGAGTCCATCGGTTAAGGTACAAACCCCTTGTGTCCATGAAGTAAGGCCCGCTTCAGAATATAAGATCTCGATCACTTTTAGTCTCAAAATGAAAAGTATAATATCCCCGGCCACAAAATCTTATGGCGATTTTCCCTTGTATAAACTGGATCCAGTTCCTCTCAACCCATTTCTGCACTGTTTTGGGTGAGGGCCATAATCCTGTAAATTGACCCACTAGTCCTTTTTATGCCAGAGAGATTGCGGCTTTCCTTGGCACAAATGGAGGTAGAGATATTTCTGGAATGGATTCCAGCTTTTTGACAAACTTTGTGGCTGTTGGTCTGGTTCGTTGGGGTCCCAAAGAGCTTATGAGAGGAGGCAAAAAAAACTAATTCTTCATCTAGTTGTTGTTTGTTCGAAGTTGCAACTATTTCTGATGGAGGCGACCAGTCGGGGTAGCCATGCGGGAGCTAGCTATAGATCGTGAGTAGGAGGCTGCCGATTGCACGGCGTCGGCTAAGGGGCATGGACGCACAACAAGAAAGCGAAAAAAAAATTGATCCAATTTGGGCTTTAAATCATGTAATATTAAGTTGTTTATTATTTGGTGGAAGGCTCCTCCATCGAGTCATCTTCTTCAAGGTCATCATCCTCGGTATCTTCAACAAAATATTCAGCTCATCTACTTGACCAAAAGTCTACAAAGTCAACGTAAATAACTCTCCTACAAGTCGACTTCACACAAGTATTCAAGTCGGCTTCTATAAAGACACATCTCTTCACTTAGTGATGTCGGCTCATTTCCTATGGACATACTACTATCGTAATACCAAACCATGATTTCAAATTTTAACTCAGAGACTTTGGTCATATCTCTAAAATTTCGGATCATATAAAAATGTGCAATTCGGATCATCACCACGAAGGATAAGGTCTCAAATTTATTTGAGAATCCAAGTTACTTCTATGTTCCTGCTATTTCCAAGATGCTATGACGAATAAGGTCATGATGATCTACCACATAATTAGTGATATGATGTTATCAATTATGTTGTCTCAATCATGATGTTCAATGATAGGATGTTATCTCATTATGATGGCTGAGTGATATCACTTATGATGTCCGGCTATGATGATGCTGGATTATCTGATCCATGATGTTGATGCTACAATCTTTCGATGATCTCAATCATGATGCTCGGTGCTATGTTGTTATGATTCTTGGTGCTATATTGCTATCTCAAACTCGGTCGAGGTAATGAGGATGAATTTTCGGTGCAATCGAAGGATATCTCGGCGTCATGGAGATCTCGGTGCTAACATAGTGAAGGGATGACTGATGAGATAATTCTATGGTCCCCAGGGTCTTGGTTGTCTCATCTTTAACCTATTAAAGGAAGAATTTCGACTAGGACTCCCCAAAGAGTGGGGTTTCCTGGCGGCGTGCCTATATCTTGTGTCCTCTTCTATTTGTTTGCATTAACGTCACTGATGATAGAAAAGTTAAAACACGGGAACACGTAATAGTAATCACAACATAATGTCATGAAGATAAGAGAAACTAATTAAGCTTGAACTTTCTCTAACATGACCAATGATGTATGTGAGACACCATGAAACGACTTAAGCCATATGACTTCACAATAAATTGAACCATATAACTTCTAATGAATTGGACACAATTTCACCTATACATCTGACAATTACTATGTCATTAACAAATATGACCTTTGTGTTGTGTGCGGAATTAACATTACTAGAAATTCATTTACCGATTTGATAGAGTAGAAGTTTGGTGTTAATGGACATTCTTATATCATTAAGTTCAACTATTATTTTGATATTGCTTAAAAAAATATTATAAAGAATAGAAGATTTAATTATGTAATAGAAAGTAATGTTAAAATAAGAAAAATTAACATATATATATATATATATATATATATATATATATATATATATATATATATATATATATATATATATAAAATTGAGTATTAATTTTATTAGAAAAATAGGAAACTTTTAAGGATGGTTTTGATACTAAATTATTAGTGCAATTAATATATTTTATATAAAAAAAATTAATTGGATACTTATTAGTGCATAATTAGTGAAATGTCAAATAATATAAATGGTAATAGCATTAAACTAATCTTTAAATAGAAATATATTAAATATTATATTTTAGTTTTTAAAAAATTACATAAATTAGTGTATTGGTATGGTATTGTTGTATGAAAATGTTTATCATAAGTTAGTGAACATTGAAAGTTGGTTAGAAGAAATTAATTGTAATATATTATTATTATTATATTATCAATTTTTAAAGGTCTGACCAAGCCAAATCTAAAATTAGTGTATGAGACCCCCTTGTTTGTGGGATAGGACCACCTCCACATAGCGATTTGGGTCTAAGTTTACGAAGGCATACATACTCTACCCCCTCTGGTTTGAACCTATGACCTCTTAAGAGGAAACACTTGCTCTTAACCATAAGGCCCACTATATGAATCAGAAAAAGTTTCCCTTACTTTTTGGCATATATATATTGACAAGTTAGAATATCGTTTGGAAGAAGCTAGTTGTGTTGGCTTGACTCTCATTGGAATAATCATTGTCCTTCTTCTTTATGTCAATAATATTGTTCTTATGACAAGGAGTCTTGTGGGTGATTTGAGTATATGTTAAATCCCTAATCATTTTAATATGTCAACTAGGGGGTTTCGTAAACTTAGAGGCAAACCAAAATATATGGGACCTTAGATGAAGCTGGCAGCAGAAGGTTTGTTTAGGATGGAAATAAAGAAAAGGAAATGCATATTACAAGTATAATGAAAGAAAAGCTGCCAAAAGAAATCACATGTAAGAAAACTAAATTAGATTTTAAGGTTGGAATGAATGAATAGATACCATAGCCTTTCTAGAAACTCTAAACTAATATTTGAACAATTATAAAAAAAGAGCGAGCCTTATGTAATCTAGAAAGCGGGTAAACCTAGAACAACTATTGATTTAGTTATACAGCTTAAACAGCCCAACAGAACTAGTAAGTAAGAAATTTAATGATAACTAAAGTGCAAATCTATTAGAAACAAACTATGATAATATGAAAAGCATTAAATAGCAACTAGTGATTTTATTTGTCAAGCAAGCAAACTTAGATAGCTAGTAAGCAAGTAGTTTAATGACAATCAAATCAAATCTAGAAATAAATCACACTTGTAAAGAAAGTAAGCACACTTGCATACGAGAAAGTAAATAAATAAAACTATGTTACATATGTATGTGAATTGTGGTTGATGGGGATCCGTCCATTCCTCAATGAGCACATGAACAACTGTCACATCTTAAGAATCCTTAACACTCATAACTCATGATTTGGAGAAAAATGATATTACTCATCTTGAATGAACAATAAAAAATCTGATGCTAATGAATAATTGACAACTTTATTTAGCTTCCTTTGAAGGATTCTCCTCCTATTTATACATGAATTAGGGATATCTTCTCGATAAATGTAAATCCTTAAATATCTACTAGATCCATACTTGTCTCAACTACCTAAATACTATATACAAATCCCATGACACATCAAGATTTCCATGATCTTTCTCTTGGAATACGTTATCTCTTGAGTTGAAATTCGAATTTGTGCTTGGGAGGCCAATTAAGGCCTTTCTAGAACCTCCAAATAAGCCTACACATGTCAAAAAACTCATAACTTATATATATATGTGTGTGTGTGAAACCATGTTAATTTCCTAGTTTTTAATCATAAATTCACTTAAAAATACATAAAATAAATAACTTTAGAAATGATTATTCTAACCCATATGATCACTTAGAAAGATGGTTACTTGATGTGGGGTTTTGGCTAGATAGTTTTGAAATGAGGCTAAATGGTTATGAAATGATGGAAATATGGATGAAGATGGCGAGATAATTTTGAACTCAATAAGTCTCTTTGATCTTGGATATCCAACTAAGAATCCTTAAGGAGTTTTTGCTCTAGTATGGGTATAATTGTTAATATTCACAAAATGAAAGTTATTCTAATTAAATCCAAAATATCTCTTAGATACTTTTCTATATGAAATAACAACTTGGGGAAGTTCCTTATACAAATATCTCATAAGTGATATCCATCACAAGCTGAACAAAGATTATAGCATTGGGAAAATGACAAATGGAAGGTGTAAAACTTATTATGGGTTTGAAAACCTTTGGATATGGGATAATTAAAAATTCATCTTTGAGACTCTCATTGCCCTATTATCTTGTATGGATGCGAAGTTTTGGGATCTTCAGTACCTTTAGAATCATGGAAAGAATAGAGTAGATCAAAAAGAATTTTATAACTTGTAATCTCAAAATTAAAGGAAGGCACCATATCATATCTTCCTCATAGAAGTGAGCCTTTTCCCCATTGAGAACATGATTATGACTAGATATGTAATGTGAAAGAACAAGATAAACAACATGGAAGACAAGATGCTTCCCAAAATTGCTTCAAAGTCAATGAAAACCACCTACAATTCAGACGGGGATGGCATAAAGACACCAAGTCTTGGTTATATCACTAGAGAATAAGGAAGATATCATTTTGTAGAATAAAAATAAATATTAGTGTCATATCTAAATTTAAAGAGACATTATGGTCCGATAAGGAATTAGATAGTAAAGGAAAATTAAGAACTATAAGGAGGTGATCAACCCTAATCTAGAAAATTAAAAATACCTCTTTTTTTTTACTAGTGGAAAAGAAGAAAATCAACATTGCTCAAAAATAGGTTCTCTTGAGCTCTATAGTGAAACTAAGTATTAGACAATTCTCAAAATATCTTGAGTTAAAAAAATTTATCATCTTTAAAATGCTAAAAAAATTAAAAATGAAAAACATTTTATACTCAAAATATGTGTTATCTAAATCTAATTTTAATTCAAAAAATTTGTCACAATAACAACTTTAAAAACCTTTCACCTCATTAAACATCCTTCCATTAATATTATTGAGTCATTTATATTTTATAGATATATCCAAAGCAATTTTTAACCCTCTTAACTTTCAAAAAATCAAATTTAATTTCAATATACATAACCCACCATTATAACCTAAAAAAATGATCAACTAATAATACACCTATTTAACAAAACTTTTTATGGTGTAAAAATTAAACTAAAATATAAAAAAATTAAATTACAACGGACTTTTAGTCATTTTATATATCGTTCAAATAAATCAAAACATTAATTGAATCATTTCTCTAACATTTTTAACATTCAACATTTTTCCTTTCCCTAAGGAAAAATTAGTCTCCCAGGTATCAAATTAAAAGGAAGTGTTTTTAATGATTATGTGATAACGGTAACATTTAAATGAAAAGAAGTGATTTTTTAATTATTTTGGAATTTTTAGTATTTTAATTAAAAATAATATATTTTTTAAAATTTTAATTTAATTATGAATAATTATTAGGTAAATGATAGAAGTTCAATATTTATTGAAAAATTTTAGTATATTTTTAGTCATAGTTACTTATTAAAGATTGAGATTTATCAAACTAGTTATACATTTTTGTTTTTTTTAATTAATTAAAAAAATTATATATATGTGTCATATGAACATGAGTTATAGTGTTTTGAAATATAGTATTAATGAAAGCCATGAAATTTCAAGGAAAAAAATTATCTTAAAGTTTAGAAACATTGCGTAAACTTATTAATTTTCTTTAAGTAAAGTGTAAAATATTTGGTGATATTTTGTGAATATATTAAAATTTCTAATGCTTTTATATATAGTGTTGTATTTCAAAAACAATCCTTAGGCTGTGATAAGGAATCAGTACTTAAGGCATTTTATAAATGTATGTCACAATTACAGCCTCAAATAAACTCTGTTGCTTACCTTTTGGAATTTAATTACTCAATACCCTCAATAATTTGATATAATGAAAGCCTTCACAATGCCATAAGCTGTGATATTTGAATGACATATAAAAAGAGAAAAACATAAAGGAAAGCAAAAATGGTATCACGAGAAACATAATCTATCACTTTAAAGTTTAGAGGAAATTCATGGAGAGAGAGAACACTCAAATAATATAATTTGTAAACACAAAATCTATTACTTTAAAGTTTCATCGGGAGTTTGTGAAGAGCGGGAAACTCAAATAATATCTTGTAAACAAGAATCTATTACTTTTTAAGTTTAAGGAGAATACATGAAGGAGAAGAGAATGAAGTTAAGGTGCAAATTAAGGTTATTTAACTCTTACTCACAGATGTAATTAAGAGGCAAAATGCTACATTACTTCACTTCATTCGAAGAGGAATAAACCTGTGGCCCAGAAAGACATATCAACATCAACGAGGTGTGGAAACTTGATCTTCTTTCATTAATTTCTCGAAAATTTAGTACCAAATTAATAGTCATCAGGAGATTCCAAAAACTCGGGCAAGCTTTGTTTATTTCTAATAAACTTAAATACATCCAAATAGTTTGTAAACGGTGAACTTCTTGAAACTACTTTGACTACCTATTTGTTAAAATTAATTATGCAATCATACCGAAAAAATTAAAGCTGAGGAATATGTTCATTTGTGCTTGAATACGATTCTTCTTGATGCGTCCTTGATCTTGAGTTGTCCTTTACGTTCGTCGATAGTTAAAATTGCAGCAACAACTTTCCGGTGCCCAACTTGACCCGGCTATCGTGCTTATAATAAGTGCCACTATATGTTCTTATGCACATTACGCTTATGCCTCATGTTCTAGCAACGTTCCATATTCTCTTAAATAACCGCCATGAGAACTAGACTTAAATATATTACGCTCACCCTTGGAGAACACATCACGTTTGCTCCCTGTAGCATTTCGACGTTTCACGGTTTTACGTTATAATCCTCCTTTTCCTCCTCCGTCTTGCGATTTAACATAAGAAATGGCTTACTTCGGTTAGGAAACCTTTGGAGTTTAATTCTGAAACCACATCACATACGCACAAATCCTGAAATCAAGGATTATTATGAAAGACGGGGGGGGTAAGTGTTCGGCTGACCGAAGTGCGAAGTGTGACGGGTGGACGAGTGACGTGGCAAGCGAGTGGGGCCAGATGAAAAGCACAAATTGACGGATTTGTTATGAGGAAATGGAAGGTAAGCTCTAAAACAGCGGAAGTGCGAAGTGTGGGGGAGAGCGGTGAAGTGGCCTGAGATGGGTCCCACGGGTATGCATAATCACAAATCGGCGAATTTGGTTATGAGAGGTGAGGTAAACATTAAACTTGCGAAGTGAGGAAATGCGGGGAGAGGGAGGTGACGTGGAAAAGAGAGGTGGAGCCTGCCCATAGATCACAACCTTTAACACATTCCTTAGCGTAACCTTCTTTAAAATTGCGAAGTGCGATATGCGGAATCGCATCGCACTTCGCAATATCGAAAAGTTTAACCATAAGCTGAAACTTTGTAACCTTTATCGAATGCGATATGCGATATGATCTCCACAGTCCATCTCTCGCGTTTCGGTTCGTGCTTTGATCCAAACGTATTTTTTCCTTTGCGCCTTGTTGTCGCCTGAAATGTCTAGGCAACGACAACGGCTCGAGATTGGGGGCTATCACACGATCCCCAATCTCTCTATCTAAGGCACATACTTGCAAATGAAAGGAGGTAGACCCTAACAAAAATGAAGGAAATGAGCCGGATTTGAAAATATTAAACCAATTTAGGAGACACGGCTAGATAATCCAAATACTTGTTAAGATTTACGAGATTTACAAATTAGATTCGAAGTTTAAAACCGATTGCCTTATGGAGTCAAAAAATATCATTATATAAAAATTAAATTAAGTATACGATATGTAAGCTGCTTTACTATGAAAAATAGATTTACCACAATGATATTCAATAAGAAACACCTCAACATGCATTAAAATACTTTGAACCCACAACGATGTTATCATGGGAGACGATCATCAAATTTAAATGTCGAATATTAGCACAATTTCCGAATTTATAATGTTCCAAATAATCCAAATTCGAAAATCAAAATTTCATATAGTCAAACTTTAGATAAAAGATTTAAAAGCTCACTTTAGTATGAAATATTTTTTTTTTTGAGAATTTTTCTAAAGTTGAAAATTTAGAAATTTTTTGGACATTTTTTAAATTTTATTCCCTTTTTATTTTTTTAATCTCTAAAACTAAAAAATTTAAAAATCTAAAATAAAACAAATATAACAAAAATCCTAAAATTAAAAATTAAAAAAAATCTAAAAAAGAAAATTAGTAAAACTAAACAAAATTAAACTAAAAGTCTAAAAAAATAAATTTTTATTTTTATTTTTTGATTTTTCTAAATCTAAAAATTAAATTAGAAAAATAGAAATTCTAAAACAAATTAAAACTAAGAATCAAAACTAAAAAAGTTAAATAAATGAAACTCTAAAAAAAACTAATACTAACTAAACTAACTTAAAAAAAAAAAAAGAAAAGCTAAAAATTAAAACTAAAAAAAACTAAGACTAAAAGGTTCTAAACTAAAATCTAAAATTTAATTAAAACATAAAAATCTAAAAACCAACACTAAATTTAACGTTATTGTTTGTGTTTAAAAAAAATATGAAATGTCGTGGGTCTTGTTTGTAGGTTGGGGCGTAAGGAATGGGAAGGACGAGGGCGCGGGGTCACGGTCCAGAGAGAAAACGAGGATTAAAGAAGCCAGAACGGGATGAGTTGCGAGCCGTCGAGACGGTAACGAAGGCGTGAGCAGAGTAAGAGGAATGAGCACACAAGTGAAGGAGCCGAGTGGGAGTAGTCGACAACTTTGGATATAGCGGCGTGAAGACGGTGTGAATGGAAATGGGCACGTGAGTAGTGGAAGACGCGAATGTTGCGAGTCGAGGAGATAAGGGCGATGGAGAACTCGAGAGAGGATGTCGAGGATGGCGGCGGGCTTCCTAGTGGAATGGACGCAAATTTGAAGGAGAGATGAGGGAAAAGAGGAAGGAGAGCATGAAGACGGGGTAACGGGAATGATCGATGAAAGTGGCAATCGAAAGATGGCGTCTAGCGATGAAGTGGAGATCTTGACAAAAGAGGTAAATAAGGAATGACAACACGCGAGAAGCCGGTGGCGGCGTAAGAAGAAGGGCTGAGCAAGAAGATGACTATAGAATGCAAAGATTATCTCAAGAAAAACCCGAGTACACTTGAAATCCCTCCGGCAATTAAATTTTTCAACATAACTCATATTTTTAGAATGCGATTTAGATGCACCGAGATTTTCTCTTTTGTAACAAAATATCGCCTAGGATGCCTTTGGCTGAAATGATCCACAGACGGATCTTACCCTTTGGGGGTTAGATATGGCTCATATCTAAAAACAATTATGAGAAACCCCCTACGACCTTAAAAAAAAACCGAACAGTCCAAAACTATATGCACAAAAAATAAATAAACCCTTACACCCTAGAGAATATTTGCAAATTTACATATTAGAGGCCCTCTTGGCCAGATTTAAATAGTTTTTGCACAATTAATAAGAAGATAAATATTTGAAGAGAACCACAGGCCCTAGAAGACCACAAAAAATACAATTTTAGTAAGATAGATTTGGGAATTAGGAAGCAATGAGCTTTTTTAGATTTACGAGCACGAAGTCAGGATGGTCTAGCGGGGCTTCCCCAAACGCTCAAAACTTTAAAAATATTCCACTGCCCTTACTTAGATCTGAACTTTAGATTAATAGAGATTTAAGAAAATAATCATGAGACCTCTCGGAAAAACGGATAACTAATCTTTTTGTCAAATAAAAAATGATATTTCAAAACCGGAAAAGCTGCACAAGATACGTATGCGGATTAATCCATAAAGGCCTAAGAAAATAATCACGAGACCTTTGAGAAAAACATATAACTAATCTTTCTTTGTCAAATAAAAAATGTTATTTTGAAACCCGGCACTGGAATACATGCGGATTAATCCATAAAGGCCATCGACACCATAAAAATGCAAAATAATCAAGCGAGTTTAGAGATAAATCACCACATAGATGCAGGAAAAGGGAACACCAAATTTTGAAACTAGAAAAAGTCTTTATGCTTTATTCATCAAGAAAAATTCACAAGAGCTTCCAAGACCAGTACACGATTTTGAGATCAGATCACTCAAGAATGAAAAAGACCTCTAAATTTATAGGACAAGATCTCTAACGGCTAGTTTGGATGATCCTCGTCAAAATAATCTCAACCGTCCAAAAGATTTAATTATCTTTTAATCCGGAGAGTTGAAATTAAAATTTTGGGGAAAAAACGAATTTATCATTTAATTCAATTTTAATTAACTCAAAAATATTATTTTTGAGTTAATTACCCCAAAATTTTGACCTTGACTTAACCACCAAGGCCCAAGGTCCAATATTTCTTAAAATTCTCAATATTCCCTTGGCCTGGGGCTTTCAAAATCATTTTCCAAGGACCCACAAATTTTGCCTTTAAAGATTTAATCCTAACTTAGGACCCTAAATTAATTAAATTTCTGGTTTAAGATTTTATTAATTAATTGACCAGAAAATTTAATTAATTGACTAAGAGGGGATTATAATATTTTTCCAACCCTCTTTTACATGAGATAATATATTTACATACATGAAGGGGGGAAACCCATTTGTATAGACCCTCAAATAAATACCCAATTCTGCGACTCAAAATATGATCTAGTAGACCAAATAGCTCAAGCTACTTTTACAAGGACTCGATAAAAAACACTATGACTCACTTAGCATGCTGATGACAAATTCCACCCTAGCTTTAGGGTGAGGCTGGAGGGAAAAACTCTGCCGATCACTTTCGTGAATCAGTGAGACAAAAAACCTCCTAGGATAGAGATCATCAACAACATACTAGGCTTACCTAGGTTGTTACATACATGGACGGTCTTACTTAGATCATTTACATCATAAAATGCAGAATGGGTTTACATCATTTATAACAATGTCAGTTGTCGATCGGCGATGAAATCTGGATGACACGAGCCTTGAACATGATAAGTCCCATTTGAAAAAATGGGGGTGTACTGCTATGGGGTCGTTGACGAAGTGTGGTCAACATCTGGCTCTACTTGGGGACACGTTGCTTCATCGAAGGAATGTGAGAATCCAGAATCTGCATCCAAGCAACACACAAAACTATATAAGTAGTGTCCATCCAAATATCATCATATAACATTAAGTACATGAAAAGTAGAAGCTCTTCTTTTATTCACTATTCTACTCAACATGAAAAATAAATCTACTCTAAGTGCAAAAATGAAATGCTGAAACAACAAGGAGTAGGGTTAGAAATACAATACAGAGGATGCCCAAATGGCATCAGATGTCATCTTTGAAGAACAACTTGAGCAATTGGCCATTAGCAGGTAGCTGCAGTGGTTCACCTTCCAATGTGCTCAAGTGAAATGAGTTTGGTCCAGCAATGCCTCTGATAATATAAGGTCCCAGCCACAAACTGTCGAATTTCTTGTGTTTTCCAGGCTTCTCATTTTTTCTGTCCCAAAGCAATACCATGTCTCCAACCTGCAAAGATCTAGATCTAGATGATTTATCAAAGCTTTTCTTAATGTTAGATTGATTCTTATACATATTATCCAAAGCCTTCCTACGAGTTTCATCCAACTCCACAATCTGATCAATTCTATTTTGAACAGCATCTTTATCAGTGGAAAAATGTTGAAGGAGTTGGTAAGCTGGCAATTTAAGGTGAACAAGCAAAGTTACATCCAAGCCATAAACTAATTCAAAGGGACTTTTACCAGTAGCTTTCTTTTTAGTAATCCTATCTGCCCACAAAGCATACTTGATTTTGTTGTCCCAAGATCGCTTGTTATCTCCTACTATCTTCTTGATAATGGTTATAAGATTTTTATTACTTGATTCAGCTAAGCCATTACCCTGAGGATAGTAATTAGATGAATGAGATAAAGTAATGCCATACTTAAAACAAAAAGATGAGAATTCAAGAGAACTAAAAGCCTTGGCATTATCAGTAGTGATTTTGGAAGGGACACCAAATCTAGTAATGATTTGATTTTCAATAAAGTCCATAATGACCTTTTCATTGGCATTCTTAGCAGGAATGGCTTCAACCCATTTAGTAAAATAATCAGTCGCAGTTAAGATCCAGGAGTATCCATTGCTAGAATTTTCATGGAATTTCCCGATGAAATCCAGACCCCAATGTTGAAAAGGTGCCTCAACAACCACAGGTTGTAGGGGCAGGGCAGCTAGCTTCTGCTTCCCAGTGAAAAGTTGACAAGCTTGGCAACTTCTAACAAACTTATGAACATCTGAAAAAATTGAAGGCCAAAAATAACCAGCTCTCAGAATTTTGTGGGCGGTAGTTCTAGCAGCATAATGACCACCACAAAATCCTGAATGAAACTCAGAAATCAATCTTTTAGACTCGACTTCATCAACACACCTAAGTATTATTCCTTCAGGATTCCTCCATCCAAGGCCTTCCTTCATGAGGCAATACTTAGTAGCTTTTAATCTAAGAGCCCTTCTTCTATGAGCAACTAAATGATCCGGACATGTAAGATTTAACAGATAATAAACGATGTCCTTATACCATTCATGCTCTCCTAACCTTTGCAGCTCAGGTGAAGATGCATCATTAAGACAGATCAAACCAAGCGCCTTTTCATTACCCTCAGTCAACATCTCAGCCAAGCCTTGACCTTTGACTAACTTAGTGGGTCTAATCTCTAGATCATATTCTTGAATTTTAGTAACCCACCTAGCACGAGTCCCTAAGCAATCAGTTTGAGTTAAAATATCTTTAATTGCGGAATGCGGAACAAAAGCAATAATCTTAGAATAACCCACATAAGTCCTAAAATGCTTAAGAGACTTAACCAAAGCATAGGCTTGCTTTTCCATAGTAGTATACTTTAATTCAGAATTTTGAAGCGCTCTACTCATGAAAGCAATAGGTTGTTCGTGACCTTCCTTATTCTTTTGTAACAAGACACCAGCAATAGTATCTTCAGAAGCGAAAGAGAAAATCATAAAATCTTTAGAGTAATCAGGACTCACCAAAACAGGAGCTTGAGCAATAGCACCCTTAATCCCTTGAAAAGCCTTTTTACCATCTTCTTTCCATAAAAAATTTACATCTTTTTTAAGAAGATTTTGAATAGGCTTAGCTATTTCTGCGTAATTTGGAATAAATCTTCTAAGAAAATTAGTTTTTCCTAGAAAAGACTGAAGGGATTTAAGATTGTGAGGTAGAGGAATCTTTTGGATTGCCTCAACTCTTTCAGGATCAATCTTGATCCCATCCTTGGAGATGATGTGACCAAGTAACTTCCCCTCAGTTACCCCAAAAACAGATTTAGCCGGATTTAAGGAAATCCCAAACTCTCTACATCTATCAAAAACCTGCCTAAGATGACCTATATGAGTAATACCATCTTTAGAAAAAACAGTAAGATCATCCTGGTAAATTTCAATAATTTTTCCAATTAAGCCCTTAAAAGCATAATCCATAGCCCTTTGAAAGGTAGCCCCAGCGTTAGTCAAACCAAAAGGCATTCTAATGTATTCAAAAGTACCCCATGGTGTGGTGAATGTTGTTTTGTGACGATCTTCTTTTTTAACCCAAACTTGATTGTATCCAGAAAAACCATCTAGCAATGACATCATTCCTGAACCCGTTACTCTTTGCAACATAGTCTCCATGTTGGGCAAAGGGTAATTATCCTTTTTACATGCTAGATTAAGGTTTCTAAAATCAACACAAAGTCTAATGGTACCGTTCTTCTTCCTAACAATCACCAGGTTGGAACACCATGTTGAATGTCTAGTTTGAGCAATGATTCCAGCCGCAAGCATTTTCGAAAGCTCTTTCTGAACCAAAGAAGCTAACTTAGGATTTATTTGCCTAAGCTTTTGACGAAAAGGTTTAGCATTCTCATCTTTTAAAGGGATAGTGTGTTGCATGACGTCTTCCCTATATCCTTTTAACTCATCATAAGAAAATGCTAAAACATCCCTGTACTCATGAAGTAAATTAATCAATTGCTTCCTTTCTTCTTCACTAGTACCTTTACCGATTTTAACAATTTTAGGATCCTTAGAAGTACCAAGATTTACTTCAATGAATTCACCTGGATCGCTTCTATTTTCTTCCTTTAACTTTGTAGCATCATGCCGATCAAAGTGTTGTTCTAAAGCAACAATATTCCAAGGAGTAGGATTTATAATATCATCATGATCCTCAGATCCATCCTCCTTAGAACTTATCCGAAAATCTTCAAACTCATCCAAATGATTAAGAAAACGAATAGCTTGTTTTTCATCATCAAAAACTTGCCAATGTTCTGAATTATCCGGGACAGATGGTCTGAAAATAATTTCCATTTTTATCTCTTCCTTAATTAATTCATCAGATAATTGTAAGGTAGAAGCGGCCACAGCAAGCTCATCTGCTAAAGCATTCTTTTCTCTTGGGACAGCTTCAAGGTTAATAGCATCAAAGTGTTCCATAACATCCCACACAGCATTTCGATAATTCTTTAACCTCCGATTTTTACATGTGAATTTGTTCTTAACTTGCATGATAACCAGATCAGAGTCTCCCTTGATACTAAGCAACTTAATTCCTAAAGCCTTCGCCAATTCAAAACCCAACAACAAAGCCTCATACTCAGCGACATTATTAGTTGCATCAAACTCAAGTCTATAAGCAAACTTTAAAACATTACCAAGGGGAGATTTTAAAACAATTCCAGCACCTTTACCATACTTTGATGCCGCACCATCAAAATGCATGTACCAAACCTGATCATTTAAGTCCTCAGCTTTCTTATCAACCTTGTCATCTAAAGGAATCGTGAAATTAGACAAAATAGCATAATTCCCCATGTCAGGTTGTTCCTTAATTATTTCATTATGAGGTCTTTTAGGATCTTCTACATGGAATCTTCTTTCAGGTTCTCTATTAAGCCTCACAAACCCTTCACCTCTAGGAGAAGGAATCATAGCATAAGACCAGTTCATCTGAATACTTCCTCCTAGATCAGAAGCCCACTTTCTTGATAACAACATACCCCAAGCATCCGGAACATCAACTACAACTATGTCCATAACAATCATGATATCAGGGTAAACCGCTAAATGAACCTGTAAATCCTTGATCAACCCATGAACTTCAATTTTCTTAGAATCCATGGCACATATGTTGTAATATGGTCTAGAAACTCTTAAATTAAGTTGTTCCATGACCCTCTTAGTCATAACACAAGCTGAAGCACCAGAATGTAGCATACAATTATTCAATTTATAATCATTAACCATCAAACTAACAAAAAATGCCTGATGATCTTTGTTATCTGATTCCATTTTCTGCAAGTATATAGGGGCATCTTGATACGATACTTGAGGAGTTTCATTTTGAGTAACATTAACACGTGAAGCTTTAAGAACATCTAAAACTTTAGCTTCCTGATTAGGAAGCTTTATAGCCTCAGTAAAAGGTACCAAGATCTTAGCATTTCTCAACCATGCACCCAAATCAATATCCAAACTAGGACTAGGATTAAAAATTCGAGGAGGATTTTGATTATGACTTTGCTCTTTATCCCTTCTTTGATAAGTTAATCCTTTGTCTTTAGCGATTTCTAAAACTCGATTAGGAGAAGGCTTTTCACCAAACATTTCAACAATCAAATCATTCTCATAATCAAAATTATTGATGCTATGCGAAGATGTGAAAGGCCTAACATCTTGACTATGTTCCTTAACTTCCATCCAATCTTCCATAGACAAAGAGAACTCCTTACCAACAACATTTATCTGATTACTTGCCCCAAACATTCTATTATTTATGATTCTTTCGACAATGGGACAAGTAGCCTCTTCATGAAGAGCATCACAAACTCTACAATAAGGAGGAGCTTCATCAACCAGATTAGTAGATTCAAGCGGATTCGGAGGTCTCTGCTCACTCGTCTGACCCTTTCTCTGCCAAGCATTATTATTTCGATTATTATTATGATTCCTAGGTTGGGAATTATGCGTTTGAACCTTTTCCATTTGAACCAACCTAGATTGTAAAGTACTTATTTCCTTAGCATGACTAAGCTCTATGCTTTCAAGTTTTTTAGTATGATTAAGCTCCATGTTTTCAAGTTTCTTAGTATGATTAAGCTCCATGCTTTCAAATTTTTGCATTAACTTTTTCACAAGGTCATCATCATCTTCTAGAGGTTCTTTACTTTTAGATGTTTTTAACTTAGTTGCAGCCCTATCAAAACCAGGAATTTCAGACTTCCCAGAAGCCCTTCTATCTTTTTCAAGCTCTTCAGCCAAAGATTGACAAGCCTTATAGTTTACAGTTTTAGCTCGCCTTAACTCATATGAAGTTTCAGAATTAAAAGCATCAATGTAAAAATTCAAAAGAGATCCATCAGGAGGTTTATGAGTTTGAGATATTTCTCTAAGGATACCATTAAATCTCCTATTGAATTCTTCAATTGTTTCGTTTTCTTTCTTTTTTATGGTACTGATTTCTATTACCAACTGCCTATCTTCCCTTTTATCACCATACTTTTCCTTAAAGGCAGCTACAATTGATTCAAAAGTATCAAATGAATTATCAGGTTTTTCCACGAACCATTCAGTAACATCCTCACCAAAAGTAAGAACAAAAGTTTTCATCTTTACATCATCAAAATTATTATTTGTAACTGCAAATCTATTCCACCAGCTAGTGAAAGCAAACAAATGAGATTTAACACTAACTGCATCATTTCCTTGAAAGATAGGTAACTTATCCATTTGAGGGAGATCATGGGGATAACCTTGAATATTAGCAAAATTACACGGGGCAAAAACATCCATGATATCGGGTTGAGGCGAATCACGAAAAAGTGAATGGATATCAGAGAGAGCTTCCTGGCTGAGATTATTAAGAAGTGTACGAGAAGCGAGCTTGTGTAATCGGACTCTAAAAACCCTTTCAGGATCTGGAGTAGGATTAACCAAGCTACTAGGATGCCTTCTCGTATAGGTCCTTATGGAAGATGAAGCCAATGGAGTCGCCACTAGGACAGGAAGCTAACTCAGATACATGAGATGAAAATGAATAAAGAGATGGGTAAGTAATTCCTTCTAATCAATTCTCCTAGAATTCCCACATCTTTTTAACTTAGTTTTCCTTTAGGACCACCCCCCTAGCTAACCTAGGAGATAGCTTAAACTAGAGAGAGTTGGGAATCAGTGACAAATTCCTTCTCTCGGAAAGTTCTTTATAAACCAACCACACCAGAAGAAGGTTTCAATTAACCGTAGGTAGGTGTAGGCGTGTTTAAGGGTCAAAGGCCTATAAGGTGGTACTTGTAGTCTAGGGTTTTCAATGTGTGATTCAACGATGGCACAACTAGGCATACAAAGATAAGGAAAATATTTTCTTGAAAGGTATGATCAAAATGACCCTAAGTTGAAGGA